>CM053792.1:601779908-602079908 GCA_028749045.1 Cupressus sempervirens
ACTCCTAAACAATCCAATATTTCCATTTGAGACCCATATAACTTTATGTTACATCATTAATTAAATTTAGTAAGAATCCTATTTCTAGCTTCAACATCTTTCATATTCACTACTGTAAATAATGTTGTAGCATTCCTTATTAAAACTCTGTAAATACATACTCTAGATGTTATGATAGTAAATTTCACAACTAAATCCTTTATAATAAGTCTCCTAATAATTCTAGGTAAAATAAAGAAGAAAAAAATGACCAAAATGCTTGTCTCTATGAACAATAATTGTCCATTTCATTTGATCACATTCTATCTAGATAAAGAACAATGACTTAATGTCCATCCTCTAAATAGGACATACAAAGAAAAATAATATTTTTTAGTTATTGCGGGTACATATTTTGTGGAAGCATACACACTTATGCCAAATCTACTCCAAAGAGTTTTATTTACATGGTCTATGATGATAAATTGTTTAACCCATCATGAGATACTATGAGGGTCAATAATTTCAACATAATTCTAATCAAGGAAAGAAATAATACCAAAAATGAACACTCAAAATGAATACCTAAAATATTATTATATTTTCATGCTTAGCTCAATTTCTTACTAACATTAGGGTTTCTAAGTTGTAGACTATAATGCTCAGTTATAAGATAAAGATTGAGTTTTCTATAAAATCCTTGAAATACAATTGATCTTTACAACTGGTTATACTATAAAAAGACTCAATGAAATTAAAAATATTAGAAATGAAGAAGCATCTGGATCAATGCTTCCAAATTAGTTGTTGAAACAAACACACAATTTCTTCTATAAATGCCAACTAGAAGAACTCCCCAGTCAGACCTATCATTCAGTACAATATCCTTTCAAAATTTCACCTCTAATAGCTCCTACAATGCATGAAAAAATAACAAATAAACACCTTTTTGCTAAATCTCAAATTGGGGCTTTGTGTGGGTAGCAAGAAAATCAAATATTTACTAGATCGCTCGGTCAATGCTATCACTGAAGAATCTCTATCACTCAGCTAATATTGATACTCAACCAACATTTTTATGCTTGACAATGCTTAATTTCCTTAATTTTGTGCTTCAACTCCTTGAGTGACCATGCATCACTAATACTTGGTCAAGCTTACCATTATGACTTGATTCAACTCTAATATTTTTCCAACTATCACCTTCACTTCATGTATTGATTAAATAATAAATTATTTTATCAAGTTCCCATTATAATTCCATCTCACTTACACATCTCAATGAAACCTTTCACTAGGTCATCTCATGATCTTATCCTTTAAAATATTCTTCATCAATCAATAGATATCACACTCTACACTATTAATGAGTATTTCTCCAGTAGGTTTGACACCTATCTTACTAATAGGGTTGACATCAATGAAAATATAACTAATGTTCAAATAAAGCTCTCAATAATTGTAGCTCCAAAAATCTTCATCTTTAGAATTGATGGCAACACCCTTCTAGGCAACAACATTTCACCTTCCACAAGATATGCAATATCTTCAAGTTAAGTTACCATGCAATCCAAAAAGCAATGCAACACCTTAAGTATTCAACAATATTTCTTTGTTCCCTCTTAGATCTTTAGTAATATCCTTAGTTTCATTTTGATTCTCATGTAGTCAACTTCAATGAACACTAGCCTTCAATTGTTTCCCTATATCTTTATGTCTTCATTGACATCATTGTTCATCTCCCTCTTTCTCTTTCTATCATATGTTCTTCCATCTTCATCTCCTTCTATGGTAAATATGTACAGTCTTCAACATCATCTATCCCTCTTTGAAAACAATGCCAAAGACATTTTAGTCACCATAACGACATCATGTGCACTTTAATAGATCTTTTTCATGTAGATATCACTAGTTTAGGTTGTAGATTTTCTCCCTCTATCATCAAGCTCCTCATTAAATCATCTCTTTACATCATTTCACACCTTTAGGTAGATATAAAAGTGTGATCTTATGCATTAATGTGTATGATATTATAATAATAACATTTGATGCAATGCCACATTTCCTTCTTGGTAAAGATGTTAGCTATATGTTCCTTGTTTTTCACATATCCAAGTCTCACTTCTTTGACTTGAACCAATTCTCTCAAGTAATGATACTTGCTATAATTATATTTTCTCTTAGTATGCATCACATGATTCTTTGAAGTATTTATAGTACTTGTATTGTCATAATAGATCACTAGAGGATGAATAATATTTTCCTTCATACCTTTCAACAATTTCTTGATCCAAACAATATTTAAAGAATTCACTACTACAACAACATACTTCTAATGTGGATTGAGAAATGTATTTCTACTTCTTGCTTATCCAATAAATCAGCCTCTTTCCGAGAAAGAAAGCACATCCACTAGTTTTTATTTCTGTGATTGACATTTCAAGCCCAATCGGCATCAGTATACACCTTTAGCTCAAATATATCATTCTTCTTATATACCATAGGCCATAATCATATGTTCCTTTTAGATATCACAGTATCCTTTTCATAGCCATCATATGATTCTCTTTAGGACTAGCATAAAATATTTTAACTATTCCAACTTCTAATACAATGCCAGGTCTTTAATGAACTACGTACTACAATTTTCCAATCATTGACCTATACAATCTTTGATTTACATCTTTATAATCATTATTCTTTGAAAGTTTGTGTCTGGTAGCCATAGGGGTTCCAACTGGTCTTGAGTCTTTCATGCCAATTTTTTTTAGCATCTCCTTAATATATTTTTATTTTGTAATATAGATACATTTCTTTATATGATATACTTGTAGGCCAACAAAGGATTTGATCACTCCAAACATAGAAATTTAAAACTCTTTCAACATTTCATCTACAAATGATTTTCACAATTCATTTTTTCCTCCAAATATGATATCATTTACAAAAAAATTAGATAACATTATCTTTCTCTTAGATTAATTAAGATCTTTGCACCCTTAACATGTTGACATTGCTCCTTGGTTTTCCACCTTGTCACTAATTTTTCCACTCCCTCTATGATTTTCTTCTCATAAACTTTACCCATATGTTTTTTTATGGTAGAAATTTTTAGCTGCAATATCTTTCCTTTTTATTTATCCTTGTGCATATCATACATCTTCATTATATTAGAAATTCACCTTCTTTTGGATTACAACTAGGTTTAATAAATTTATACATTGAGGCTCATTCTGTTTGAAAATTCCTAATTGATATATCCCAATTCCAATATTTTTCGGATTTCACATCAGTTTTTACATTGTGTTTCGTTTTTCCCTTTACTAGTCATGCACTATCACCAAATTTCAAATTCTCATCCAAGTTGATTATATTATTCTGGCCACTCTAGATATTGCCCTAAAGATCTTGGATACTCTAGATATTTACCTTAATATATTCTCCAAGTTCATCATAATCAAAGATATTAGGTTCACCAACTTCTTCAAAATGTGCTAATGGCATTAGTAGTGGTAGTGATTGAGAATCTTGTAACTGTACTTGTGATGTTGTAGCTTCCTAATTTTGGCCATTAAAATATGATGACAAGGTTTTGCGAGTGCATTTGGATGGCCTTTCTTGGTTTCCACTAGATATAGAAGTCTTACTCTTGTTCATTTTTGGCATCTCCTAAGAAATATAGGCTGCCAAAAAAAATTAAGTTGTTCACAAAATGATAGATAACTATAGTCTATTAGATATATTTATCTAAATAGTATTTGATGGTTGTACAACCTACACTATAAAATATAGATGTCCTAGGTCTCCCTAGTTACTGCATGACTCAATGGTACTAGTCATTGGTTCTAGGTGTCAACTAACCACTAACATTCTAACTTGTATCTAGTTAATAAGAATGAACTAAAAATATAGAGAACAAACAGACAGGGGTCTGAATTACTCACATTTTCCTAAATTTTAGTCATCACACTCATGTCTCACTTGACAATGATCTTGATAGTTTGAGAAATTAAGACTTCACTATTTATTAGAATTGAGACAAGCTACTGATTTATGAATGTACTTATATCAATCTTTTTCACAGAATTCCACAGGAATATTATAATGCATACAAAATATTTAGCAAAATCTGCATAATAAAAACATGTCTTATGGAATTTCAAAGATGAATATGGTTTTTCCATTATATGGCCATGTATAATATAGTTGTCAAAATTGAACTAGTGTGTGACATGCATTCACATATTTATGGCAAAAAATTCGTTGCCCTCCTAAAACATTTTTTGAAATCTAGGAAAAATTGAGGCCATCCAAAAATTTCCTCTTTAGAAATCATAGGCAAATGTGTTTAATTTTCCATGTGCAAAAAATATTTTTGATTAGCTATTTCGTGTCGAAAGGAGATTCGAGGACACAAATACTATGGTAGTGGGCCTAGGGATCTGACACACTTTTGATAAACTTGGTGGGATGCACCATAATAGATATGTGGAAATAACTCACCAAACCAGCATTGGTTAATGCATGAAATTTTCATTGCTGAATATTCACCTCTAAAGTTAACCCTGATATCATCTAATTGTATTTTTGTTAAACCATGAGTAAACCTAATGGATGACACATGAAAAATATGTGGTTTCTTTTTAATTTTGGTGCAAAATATTTTGGTAGGTACTTGAGTCTCCAAACCTTTGCATTGGATCTTCGAGAATAATCCTAGACTACATTGCATTTAAAAGTGCATACACACTTTCAAATTTAAATATTTCTCCAAGATCACATTCAATGGAATATCAATATATAGTGTCTTACATAACACATATGCACTATAGTGCATACTCCCTATGTGGAAATAAACTAAAACTAAAACATCCTTCTAAATAGAGAAGACTCATGCCAATTTCATCACTAGGACCATACATAAAATATAATATTTAAGTTAAATGTTCTTCCTTTATTATACTTAAGTTAAATTTTGTGTATATACTTTCAACATGCTTGAGAGTGGTCTTAACTTCATAAGAATTAACACCAATATTCTTGACTGTGAGGGTTTCTAGGAAAGTTCATACTTAACCAAATACAAAAAATCAACACATTATCTTCAAAATGATTTCTATTGAACTATTGATTACACCCTTAAGCCCTTGACGTATGCATGATCATTTGAGGTTTGTTTCTCTCTCTCTCTCTCTCTCTCTCTCTCTCTCTCTCTCTCTCTCTCTCTCTCTCTCTCTCTCTCTCTCTCTCTCTCTACCCATTACGATACATCTTATGGTTCCTAAAGAGTGGGGTCAAGTCCTTGTACTATGCACTAATTTATGGTAATGAGTCTTAAGTGTTTCTAGAGAAAATTAACATGTATTACAACTATTTAAGACCTCTTACAATCCCTTATGACCCCTTGCTATACATTAGTAAATGGTAAGGGATCATAAGGAGTATTGGGACACATTAATGTGTGATATGATCCCTAAAAACTCCTCACCATACATTAATGTATGGTAAGGGATTGTAAGGGGTCCTATAACAAAATAATCTAACATAGGACCCCTAGGAACCCTACTATTTAGACATAATATTGATCATGGTCATAGGGTGTCATAAAGAGTCTTAGGATATTAAGTTGTCCTAGGATTCCTTAAGACATAGTAGGATCCCCTAACATACACTATTAAATGGTAAGGGTTGTAAGGGGTCTTAGGAAAAATCAACATGTCTTAATTCTCCATAGGACCTCTCATCATGTATGGTAAATATTGCAATGGATCTTTAGTGGTCCTATAACATATTAATGTGACCTAAAACCCCTTTAAGTGCATTAAGAACCATTACCATACATTAGTGTACTATATGGGGATCTAAAGGGTCATAGGAGATCTTCACACACATTAACTAGGACCATTTAAGATTTCTTACAACCTCTTTGAAACCATTTCTATATACTAATAATGGTTGAGAGGTCTTAAGGGGTTTTAGGAAACTTTAATGTGTTATAGGACCCCTTAAGACCCCTTACCTTATATTATTATATTTTTGGGGGTCATAGGATCCCTTATGAACTCTTTGGGACATTTAGGAACTACTTACAGGTTATTAGGGGTCCTTGGATACATTAATGTTTCCTAGGACTTCTTACAACCCCTTCTCAACACATAATTGATTATACACTAGGATACATCAAAGTATCTTAGGACCCTTCATGACACATTACAAATTCATTAGTGTTTTTTATATGCCCCTTATTATGTTTTAAGGGGCATTAATGGATTATATTATGTCCAAATTAGTTCTAATGAATCCTTAGGGATATTAATGGGTCTTAGGACCATTTAAGATCAATTATGACCCCTTATGATACATTAGAAACATTTAAATCCCAGTAGTTTTTCCTAGAATAGTTCATGTGTTCTAAGGGGACCTAATACCATTTAGGACCCTTTATTGTTGAAGTTGATAAAAAATAAACCCCATAGCTCCCAAGAATCACTTGAATGCAAACACCTATTAGAGAAAAAGAGAAGCAAAAAGCTATGGAGGCTAAAATCCCTAGATCCACATATGAGACATTCTTGATGAGAAAAAACAGAGATTGATATAATCAAAAGTGAATGAATAATATTTACAAAGAGAGATCATCCTTATAAAAGAGATCAAAACCCTAGTAGGTAAAACCTAGGTTGCATGATAATAATTAATAACATAATTAATTATTACATGTCTAAAGTTTAGCTTAAGTAAAGTAGAGATAAATAGAAGTGACTTAATAATTAAATCAAAATTATTTAATTAATAAGGAAATATCTTATTACTCTAACACCCCCTTAAGATAAACTTAGGTAGTAGCTAAAAACCTAGAAACTATTGTTGAAAGAAAATTTGGGTCCTAACAACAAGGCCTAATGAGGTACCCAAACACAACCAAATATCTATAAAGAGAAGAAATAGAGAAAATCACATGGGAAAAACTCTACTCCAAAAAGAGAATGAAATAATGTTCTAGAAGATAGGAACAAAAAATGATCATGAAGAAGACCATTGAAGCATGAAGCTACAAACACTACCAAACTACTATTCTGAAGAACCTCCATTATATAGAGCATGAATAGATAGAGAAGACTAAGTCTAAAGAGATGATCAATCAAAGATGGAAGGTATCTTCATGGCCTCGAAAAATGGGAATGGAAGAATGTCTATATTGTAAAGGATCCATCTCGCCAAAATGCATAGGTATCTAACCACTAAAATTGCTTAGTACATAGGATTAAATACTGAATGCATAACTCACTCCATTGAACTAGGCAAGAAATAGAACCAAAATAACCCCACTATTATTCTAAGAGGTATGAATTTCACACTAAAAATGAATGCAATATCTCCTCCAAAAAGAAGAACTAGGAACATTGAAAGTACAAAAAAAGTACGAACACCTATATTGGCACGTGTCATCAACACATCATGAGGCAAATGTCGTGGAAGGAATTCTCACTTGAAAAAGGAAGATGAAATATATGACCAACGTAAAACCCCCCCAAGGAAATTTATAATGTAGTGTGTGTACAACAAAACACAAAGATGTGCAAGATCCTGAAATGCAATAGAATGGCACTTTGTCTTAGTGTGTTTGCAAATATACTACAAAAGGATCTAAACAAAGATCAAAAGAGACATAAGGCTCATACAATAGATAGAATAACCCAAAAAAAATCATCTAAAAAAACAAAGTTGATTCCCAAACCTCAAACAACCAAGATATCCATCACAATGCAAAAAACCAAAAAAATTGAATGGGATATGCCTGGAGCAGAATCTGGAAAATGTCTCAAAATATGTCTCTTAGATTTGAAAAATAAAAATTATGACTTTGATAGTCAAAACAAGCAACTAAATGACATCAAAAATCCAATTAAACTTCAGCATCATGATTCACTAGGAATTAGCTTTCTGGTGCTTCTTTCGAATAAAAAAATAGAGTTTGGATGAGCAAGTTATGGCCAAAAAACCACATGTAGGTTTAAAAAAATGGGAAAACCAATTTTTACCAACTTAGAATCCACACCAAATATCTTGAAAATCATGCCCACTAGTACCAAAAAATGTCTTAGGAAGGCTGTCACTTCTGTACAAATCTGTCTCAATTTGGGTGAAAAAAATCTTGATTTAAGTGCCAAAAAACATCTCAATTTTTTACAAAAATCACAAAATCACTACATTAAGAAATGTGCTAAAAAAACATCAATTTCCAAACCCAAAATCTCAATTTACATACCAAAATTTAGAAAATTATCACCTTGAGAAACATGTCAAAATTATTTTTGAAACAAAAAATCATGATTTCTATGCAAAAATTAGAAAATTATTGCCTTGAGAAGCATGAAAAAAAAATCACCTCCTTAGGAAGAGTGCCAAATTTATGTGAAATATTTTTTAGCCTCCAATTCCAACTATGTCCAAATTGGAAATTTTTTATATGAAAATACTAGTTTTGGAGTGCTCTAAGCTCAATGGTGATATCTATTTGGGGTCAAAGTATAGCAAAAAATGGTGACTCACCATATTCAATACAATTTTTTTGTTGAAAAATGAAACCTTCTAATAAAAAAGAATAGATTTGAATTCCAAGCTAAACTTCTCATAAACAAAACATGTGCATGAAGATCTGGAGCTCAGATACTATGTTGAAGTTGATGAAAGATCAACCTCACAGCTCCCAAGAATCAAATGCATGCAAACACCTATCACAAAAAGAGAAAAGAAAAATCTATGGATGCTAGAATTCTTAAGTCCATGGATGAGACATTCTTGATGAGAAAATATAGAGATTGCTATAATCAAAAGTGAATGAATAATGATTACAAAGGGAGATCATTCTTATAAAGTTTATCTAAATAAACTAGAGCTAATTAGTAACTTAATAATTAAATTAGAATGATTTAATTAATAAGGGAACATTTAATTACTCTAACAATTATGACCTCTTATGATACATTAAGACCACTAAAAACCCAATATGACACATTAGGGCCCATTAAATCCTTTTAGGACCTATTACAACCCCTTAGGAAATATTAGTCTGTCCTATAATGATTAATGTGTTCTAAGGAGTCGTAATTGGTTCCTAGTGTAGGAGAATCTCATAAATTTATTGGTGGCATGGGGGATACAATGATCACATATGGAGTCAAAAGTTCCCAAAGATCAACTATATGATTTTGTAGAAAATTATAGCAATTTATTATTATGATCTTGATGTACTAGCAAAATGTATGAATGGTTCTAAAGGGAAAATAAGACAAAATAATGTAATCAATGGGGCCAAGATAGGAAAGGGCCTAATTAGGGGTTTAAAATTTGATAGATGATGCAATGAAATCCATCTAAGACATTTAGTAATGGGTATGAGTTGTCTAGAGGTCATTTATTATGAGTTAGGAACTTGAATTTTCAAACCTTGATGACTACTTGGGTTTTGGTGCAACATTAGAAAAATTATGAATCTAAGTTTATTAAGGAATAAAATCAACTTGATTTAGTTGAATGAGCTATAATAGGGTCTATAAAACTTCTAAAAGGCATTAGAAGAAGATGTATATGGATTGTATAAAAAAGAAAATTCAGAATTCAATAGAGAAACTGATTTTCCTTATATTTTTGGTCCATTCCTTGAATGTTTCATAATTTTATTAAGAAGCATGGTTACTTTATGGTGAAATGGGGTTATGGTGACTATATAAATTCTTAAGTGAATCGTTTTGAGTTTCGAAACTTGTTCTTCTTTTAATTTATTTGTGTTGAGAGTTCAAGGATAAAGTCATTAACTTAGTTTTTTTGAGGGAATTAATGTAGTTTGGATCCATTCTATGAATGTCCCTTACTATCTCATGTATAATGGTTCTCATGTAATATATTATTGATTTTATTAACTTTTTCAAGTGTAGGAAGGAATGATAAACTATTGTATACCGTATATTGATGCCTAAAAGGGTAATGAATATGTTGCTACATCATACATGTATAGTAGTATGAGTTTTTTCTTAAAGAGAGGGTAATTTTATGCCATTAAAAATTAGTAAATTTCCCTCACATGGTGTTAGCAATTTTTTGGGGGTTTAATAAGTGATTATAAGTGCAAGTTCTAGGAAGCCCTAGTTCTAGGCTTGAAATAACAAGGGTTTTGGGTTAACCTATAAAATAGTGTCGTATGGACAAAAATATTATAGAAACCTTCATTTGGCATTAAGAAAAACTATTATTAAGAGTTTTTATACTTGGGGTTAAGTATTGTTAGGGGTTTCTTTGATAAAGTGGCCTAATTAGCCCTAGTTTCGAAACAAGTTGGTCTATTATGTATAGATATGTTAAAACATGTATACCTTGAGACACTTTATAAAGGAGCCAAAAGGTATCCTAATTAAATATTACTTTTTATGATGTTATGGAATAATCTATTGAAAATCGAATAAATAAAAGTTTTGAGACCTAATTGAGGGTTTCATCCTAGTTATGGACTAGTGTGGGGTTTAAATAAAATATCAGAGGTAGGGTTTTAGAAACTAATTATATCAAGTGTAATTTTATGATCCTAAACCATCCACAATGATAGAAATAATATATTAAGTATAAGAGAAAATTTGAGTATTTGAAGGCTTGGGGTGACCAGAAAACTTTAAGGAGTTAAATCAATTTTGTGGAATCTACATTAGGATCTCATACATCTACACTAGTTCCTATGTGTCCCTAATGGTCCCTAATGGATCCTAAGGGGTCTTAATGTTAGAATTATTTTAGAATAAGTGAGAGGGGGGGGTGAATCAATTACTCAAATTCCAATATTGACTAATCAAACTTTTTCACTAATTATAATGAGCCCATTCAACCTATCATGCATCCAAGGCTTAAACCTTCATCCTAGCAAGTTACTATAAATCAATATGTAGAAATGAAACACATGAAATCAACAAATGACATAGTGATTTACATGGAAACCCAATTTGGGAAAACCACCGTTAACATGCTACCTTCTTTCTCACCCTTCTAAAGTGATGCCCTATTAAAGGCCTGCCCTGTTAAAGGCTACAAGACATTGTTAGATGTGATCCTGTTAAAGGATTTTAACACCCTATTAGGAGTGTGACTGGTTAAAGGACTTTAGAACATTCAACTTGGAATGTCACCTTGTTAAAGGATTTCTTAATGGCTTCTAGGCCAACCTAAGTCCATAGGATTTCCATTAGCTAATACAATTACTAGAGAGTATTAGAAAGTCTTTAACCTGATGTAACTTACAAATCAATCTTGCATATTTCAGATCACATTTGAGCTCACAACTTTTGCTAGGTTTTCTTCCTTTGTAGTTCTCACAGCTTGTCCACCTTATAAGCTTTGTCTCCTTGAGTCTTCTTCTTGTTATGCCAATACAATCTCCTCCTTGTGGTCACTTGATCGAATCAGAGTCTCTGTGCTCTGTTCTTCCTTCTCAATGTCTTCTCTTAGACACCACACTTGCCCACACTCAGACAATATTCGATCTCTAACTTGTAACAACTTATGTAGAAGTCTATAATATATTTCCTACTCAATTCTTCCCACTCATAACTTGAATTGATATGGAAAGATATGATTTAACTTTCCCTCCAATTTGTTTCTTCTAGAAACTTCATCTTAAATCCACTTGTATTTGCCTAAAAATAGTTAGCATAAAAATTTGTGACACCAACTCATCATCCTTATCTTCCACCTGGTTCAAAAAATTCAATGTAACAACCTTATCATCTCTGATGTGGAAAATGTTTGACTTTTGAAATAATGTAGCAGCTTGACACTATTGAAATACTAGTACTTGGCACATATTGTGTTACTCGACACTTGAACACTACTCGCCACCCATTATGGATTCACTTAGCACCAACTAAATTTACTGATGCTCAACACATACTAGATTTTCCTTGCTTGACACCTAAAGTTTTCTCAGCTTTAACTATTTGCTCGACACCTAAACACTTTCACTCGGTACACACTAAATTTTTCATTTTCTCAGCTTGAACTAGCTTGCTCAGCACTCACTAATGAACTTAGTTAAGCTTTGTAGTTAACCTTGTTACAACTTATCCTTCTAATATTTCTAAGTGTGTCCAACCTCTGTACCTTAGAATATATTATCAATGCACTATTTCATCAATGTCTTAGTTGATCCTTGTACTTCATTGCAACATCATAACTCAACCTTTCCCTTAGGTACTCTTGTTACCTCTTATTGATTAATTCCTCCTCATTAATCAAGAAAGTGATAGTACTTGGATCATATAAGCAATTCATTCCAAAAAATAGAAGGTTTGACATCAATGACAAAAAAGTGATTGAAAACATTCTTTATCAACTTCATCATTCTTCAACAATGATCTTTTTAATCATATTCCAATAGTCTCCCTCTTTGGCATTGATGGAAAACTAAATTGATCAACTTAACTAAGCTAACCAATTAAGTTACCATAATAATTTTATGCCAAAAAGAAAACTTCTTGCCATTTCATATCTCCCTCTTTGTATCATATCTCCTTCTTTTCCTGATCTATTATCCTGATTTTTTTTCATCTACTTTTTCCTCTTGGTTGTTGTTTCTTCTTTTACTAATTCTTCCTCTATATATCTGATCATGTAGATTTTCTATTTCTTTCTTTGACTGATGTATTTTTGTTATTTCTCCCTTTGATCCTTGAGATCAAATTCTAGTATTTGATTAGTTCCTTATCTCCTGCTGATCTTCTACTGCTGCTATTTCTCCCTCTTGTTGATCAGTTTATGTTATTTCTCCCTCTTTGACAAAAATGCCAAAGATGTAGCATCTGTGATTATGTTGATATAGACTTTACATCTTCCAATCTTCTCCCTCTGTCACCATGCTTGTGACTAATTTGGGATTTCATCACTTTAATATCCTCTGAATCAACTTTTATTATCTCAACAATCAAATCCCTTTGATGCAGGGCAATTCTACTATTGCTCAAACAGCCTGAGATAGGGTTTTTACCCCTAGCTTACCTCTACGATACTCAAAAGCATCTTTAGATAGTGGTTTTGTGAAGATATTAGCAATATGTTCCTTTGAGTGAATGTATTCCATCTTTACTTGTTTGTCTTCCACCAATTCTCAAACATAGTAACACTTGATTGCAATGTGCTTAGTTTTTGCATGCATCACATGATTTGTGGATATGTTGATAACACTTATTATCACAATAGAGTATCACTGGCTTAGTTATCTCCTCCTCATTCCTCTCAATAAGTGCTTCATCCACACAATGTTAATACAATTGATGGAAACTACAACATACTCTGCTTTAGATGTGGACTATGATGTACAAGTTTGTTTCTTACTAGTCTAGGTGACTAGTCTCTTTCTTAAGAAAAGTGCTCCTCCACTGATGCTTTTTCTGTCATCAATGTTTCCTCCCCAATCTACATCAGCCTAGGCATTCAACTCAAACTTTTTGCTCTTCTTGTGGTACAAACCAAAGTCAACTATCCCTTTAAGATACCTCATAGCTCTTTTCACTGCCATAAGGGGATTTTTTCTTGGATTAGCAAAAAATCTTACTACTATCCCAACAAATAATGCAATGTCTGGTCTACCATGTACAAAATATTGCAACTTTCCAATCATGGATCTATACATTGTCTAATTGAATTCAACAGACTCATCATTCTTGGACAACTTGTGTCCTATTACCATTAGTGTGCTGACAAGTTTGAAATCCTCTAGACCAAATGTCTGGAGTATTTCTTTGATATACATTGATTGAGTCACAAATATACCATGTTTTAGTTGATGTAATTGTAATCCAACAAAGAACTTTATTTCTTCAAATATTGACATTTCAAATTCATGTTTCATTTTGTTAGCAAAATCTTTGCTTAGTACTTCTTTTCCTCCAAAAATTATACCATCCACAAAGATTTTTGATATTAGGATATCCTTACCTTCTTCTAACTTGATGTACATGTTGTTGTTGTCATCTATTCTTTCAAAGTCTATCTTCACCAAATATTTGTGAAGTCTCTCATACCAAGCTCTAGGAGTTTGCTTCAACCCATAGAGAGCTTTGTGCAACTTTCAAACCTTATCTTTGTGGTTTTCATCAACAAAACCCTCTAGTTTCTCTATGTAGACTTCTTCCTCTAGTATACCATTTAGAAATGTAGACTTTACATCCATTTTTTAGACTTTGAAACCTTTATAGGTAGCACATGCAAGTGGGGTCCTAACTCCTTTCATTCTTGCAACATGGGCAAATGTTTCCCCATAATCTAGTCCTTCTTCTTATGTACACCCTTTGCAGACTAATCTAGCCTTGTTTCTTGTGATCTCACCATTTTCATCCAACTTGTTTCTGAGCACCCACTTGGTTCCAATCACATTTTTGTCTAGTGGTCTTGGAACTAAAGTCCAAGTCTTGTTCTTCTCAATTTTCTCTAGGTTTTTTTTCATAGCTTTATACTAGTCATCATCTTGTAGAGCATCTTTCACTATCTTGGGTTCAATCTTGCTCATCAGACATGTTTCACTTTTAAGTCTATTTCTTCTCATTGGTCTAGCCTCTTTATCACCAATGATCTATTCTATAGGATGTTGTCTTCTCACATACTTGGCTAATCTTGGTTCTATTTGTGTTTCTATGTTCGGTCTCTCAACATTAGAACCACTATGCATATCTTTATCAGATAACTCTTCATCTCTTTCATGTGTGTTAATTTTAGAATCAAAATGTACATTTCCTTCATTCTAAAACTTGGCATTTGAGTGAAACTTGGCATTCACTACCCATGACTCGATAGAAACTAAACTTAGTTTATGATTTCCAATTTAATTTGCAACATCTTCTTCATCAGACATTCCTTCATCGAAGTATACAAAGGATTTGTATTCTATTAGTTTCTTGGTTGATTAAACTTATGCATGCTCATCAAAGTTTACATTTTCACTTTCCACAACTATGGTAGTGTTAGTATTTAAACACTTGTAAGCTTTGCTCCTAGTGGAATATCCAAGGAATATGCCTTCATCACTTTTTGCATCAAATTTTCCATTCATAGATTCTTTAAGAATATAGCACTTACATCCAAATACTTTGAAATGTTTAACATTAGGTGAGAGACCATACCATAGTTCAAAAGGTGTTGCATTAGTACCTTTTTTGATTTGAACTCTATTGAGAGTATAGATTGTTGTACTTACAGCTTCTCTCTAGTACTTGAGTGCAACATTCTTTTCCATCATCAAGGTTCTAGAAAAATCAATCATTGATCTATTTCTCCTTTTTGCTATACCATTCAGTGGTGGAGTTCTAGGTGCTAATGTTTTCCTTTTGATTCCTTTATCATTGAAAAATACTTCAAAATCTCTTGATGTGAACTCACCTCGTTTATAAGATCTTAGGAATTTAAAGCTTTTTCTTGTTTCCTTCTCAACTTTGGCTAGATACAACTTAAACATTTGGAATGATCATACTTTTGTTTTAGGAACATGACAATCATCATTCTAGAGTAGTCATTCACAAATAGCATTACATACTTATCTCCTTTGTAGCTCTACACTTCAATTGGACCACACAAGTCAGTATGAACTAACTCTAATACTTCTTTGGAAGTATAGGTCTTTGTTTTGAAGCTAGACTTTGTCATCTTCCCAAGTTGACACTTTTTACACATTGTGTTTTCATGCTTCTTCAGTTTTGGTAGTGCCTGACTTTCTTCATTTTGCTGATGCTAATCAGATTATCAAAATTCACATGGCATAACTTCTTATGCCACAACCACACATCATCAAGTTTTACAACAAGACAAGAAACATCTTCCATATCTAGATAAAATAAGTTACTCCTAGTCTGGTCACCCTTTTCTATCAAATTTCAATGAGTGTCATAGATTTTAGCAATTTTGTTTCCAAACTCTACTTTGCATTCTATGTTGCCTAATTGTTATACACTTAGTAGATTATAATTCAAACCCTCAACATAGTATGCATTATCACATGATATCTTCTTTGTAAGTTTAATGCTACCTTTTCCTTTGATTAGACAAGGTGCATCATTTCCAAATATAACACTATTACCATCATTTTGAGTAAACGTAATAAATTTACTTTTGTCTCCAGTCATATGATGTGAGCATCCATTGTCTATGATCCACTTGTCATTTTTGTTTATATAGGTTACTATTGTTATTACTTCATCTTCGTCTGATTCATCATTCATGGCCACATAGACTACTTCATCATCATTCTCATCAGAATCTTCTTCAACAATGTAGCATCTTCTCTCTTGTTCTTGTACTTGTTTCTTTCTTTGTGATGTTGGAAATAATCAAGACATGCTAAGTTATTGAGAGGGGAGGGGTGAATCAGTAACTTCAAAAATTTTCATTAATTCAACACATAGCAATGCAAATCATTCACCACATATTCATCTACTTTACTGCATCCATAAGAATTGAAAGATAAACATTCATAACACATAGAACACAGAATTTTGGTGACCCAAAAACCTTCCAAGTAGAAAGTAAAATTGGGGTGGGGATGATGCCCACAAAACTTCACTATTGCAGCATAAATTTGGCTTGTTAAGGCTTACATTGACCCCTTCTGGTGATCTACCCTGTTAAGATAAAATAAGACTACTAGATCCACCTTGTTAGAGGATTTATAAATATACAATGAAGTATGCACTATGTTAGGAGATTTATACAAAGACTGTTAAGTATATACTAACTATCTTCTTGGTAGACATTGTGAAGCTCAGTAGTAACTACTAATCTTCACATTATCTGTATTCACTCAGTAGCCATTGGAATGCTTGGTGTAAACTGTGAAACTTGGTTAACATTTTAATGCTTGTTACATATTGGAAACTAAGTGATGAGCTCAGTATCTTCATAGAATTGAATATGTATGGTCACTAATGGAAAATGTAACTTAATGCCAACATGTGGTTCTTCTTTTGTGTACACCTTGCAGTAATATGACCTACTTTATTGCAATTATAACAAATAATAGGAAGATTACCTTTTCCTTTATGAAATCTTCTGGCTAGTAATGATTCCAATTGTTCCACATCTTCTTCATCTATGCTACTATCACTAGATACATGTTTTCCTTTTTTATTCTTCTTCTTTGATTTCACCTCCTCAGTTTCTTTCAATGTCATCTTGGCCTTGAAGGTAGATTCAAGGTTCTTAGGTCTATAGTTATCAAAGTTGGACAATTCAAATGTAGTAAGTCTTCCCACTATTCCTTCAAAGGTTAATGTGTTTCCTTGTACACATCTTAGCTCTTGGATGGCTGAAACTCTAATAGCATAGATAGGGAGTAGGGTTCTCAAGTATTTTCTATTGATAGTCTCTTCTTCCCTCTGACCACCCAAACTTCTTATTGCACTTACGACTTCTTTCATTTTGGAGCCATATTGAGCAGCATTTTCTCTTTCCTCCATTTTCATATCATCAAACTTTCCTTTGAGGCTTTCTCTTTTTTCTTTTGAACATTCTGATCTCCTCCATAGATATCTATTAAGGCTTTCCACATCTTGCATGTAGTGTTACATCCTTTGATGCCATCAAATTCAGCATAGCGGAGTGAAAAGGAAATCTCTAGCATTGCCTAATTGTACTTCATCTTTTTGTTCAAAACATTTGTAGAGAGGGGTCCAGCTAGATCTACATGTTCCACTATAATTGAGGTTTTTGCATAGTCACCTATTGATCCAAGGTACAGTTTCATTAGACTTTTCCATGCAACAAAGTTGTCTTTGTTGAGCTTGGAAACTTCTCTCTTGAACATCTTGATCTCTCTTGCTGCTAGTACCTTAAAACTAAATCAGTAAAGAGGCTTTGATACCAATCATTAGAATTATTTTAGAATAACCTTTGAATCAATTATTCAAAGTCCAATATTGACTAATCAAACTTTTTCACTAATTATAGTGAGCCCATTCATCCTATCATGCATCCAAGGCTTAAACCTTCATCCTAGCAAGTTACTATAAATCAATATGTAGAAATGAAACACATGAAATCAACACATAACATAGTGATTTGCGAGGAA
The DNA here is from genome assembly GCA_028749045.1 of Cupressus sempervirens. Lineage (NCBI taxonomy): Eukaryota > Viridiplantae > Streptophyta > Pinopsida > Cupressales > Cupressaceae > Cupressus > Cupressus sempervirens. Next base: position 601,797,982 of record CM053792.1, read on the forward strand.
ACCCAATTTTAGAAAACCACCATTAACATGCTACCTTCTTTCTCACCTTTCTAAAGTGATGTCCTATTAAAGGCCTACCCTATTAAAGGCTACAACACATTGTTAAATGTGACCCTGTTAAAGGATTTCAATACCCTATTAGGAGTGTGCCTGGTTAAAGGACTTTAGAACATTCAACTTGGAATGTCACCTTGTTAAAGGATTTCTTAATGGCTACTAGGCCAACCTAAGTCCATAAGATTTCCATTATCTAATACAATTTCTAGAGAGTATTAGATATTCTTTGACTTGATGTAACTTACAACTCAATCTTACATATATCAGATCACAGTTCAACACACAACTTTTTCTTTTCTTTCTTCCTTTGTAGTTCTGATAGCTTGTCCACCTTACAAGATTTGTCTCCTTAAGTCTTCTACTCATTGTGCCAATACAATCTCCTCCTTGTGGTCACTTGATCAAATTAGAGGATCTATGCTCTGTTCTTACTTCTCAATGTCTTCTCTTAGACACTAGACTTGCCCACATTTAGACAATATTCAATTTTTGACTTGTAACTCCTTATGTAGAAGTCTGTAATACATTTCCCACTCATAACTTGGATTGATATGGAAAGATATGATGTAGCTTTCCCTCCAATTTTTTTCTTCTAGAAACTTCATGTTAAATCCACTTGTATTTGCCTAAAAATAGTTAGCATAAAAATCTATGACACCAGCTCATCATTCTTATTTTCCACTTGGTTCACAAAAATCAAATTTATAGCCTTATTGGCTTTGATTTAGTGAATCTTTGACTTTTCAAATAATGCAACAGTTCAACACTCTTGAAATATTGGTGCTTGGCACATACTGTGTTACTGTGCACTTGAACACTACTCATTACCCACTATGGATTCACTTGGCATCAACTAAATTTACTGATGCTTGGCACATACTAGATTTTCCTTGCTCAACACCTAAATTTTTCTTAGCTTCAACTATTTGCTCGGCACCTAAACACTTTCACTTAGCAGACACTAGATTTTTAATTTTCTTAGCTCCAACTAAAAATTTTCTCGGCTTGAACTAGCTTGCTCAACACTCATTGATGAACTTAGTTAAGCTTTGTAGTCAACCTTGTTACAACTTATCCTTCTAATGTTTCTAAGCATCTCCAAACTCTGTACCTTAGAATATGTTATCATTACATTATTTCATCAATGTTTTAGTTGATCCTTGTACTTCATTGCATTATCATAACTCAACCTTTCCCTTAGTTTCTCTTGTTACCTCTTATTAATTGATTCCTCCTCATTAATCAACTAAGTGACAGTACTTGGATCATATAAGCAATTGTCGTTCTAGCAAATAGCAGGTTTGACATCAATGAAAAAATAATGATTGAAAACATTCTTTATCAACTTCATCATTCTTCAACAATGATCTTTTCAATCATATTCCAACACTTAATGTGTCCTAAGGAGTGATATGACTTCTTACAAAACATTAGGAAACCTAAGAACATATTAGGATCCATTATAACTCATTATAACCAATTAGTGTGTCTTATGCCCCTTAAGGTGTTCCAAGGTGTACTAATGGGTTCTAATGTTCTATAGTTGGCCCTATTCCTCAATGTTTTCAAAATGGTGAAAAATTGGGAATTTGACTACCTTTATTAGAGTATTAACATAATTTTCTCCATCATTGAGGATTCTTCATTTTTTTAGCCCTTTCTAAAAAAATACCATAAATTGGATCATTATAAAGACATGTCTCCCATATTTGGTTGTCAAATTATTGTTGATTGATGAGTTATAAACATGGTAAACAAGATACTAAGAGGGGGGTGGGGTTTTGGTGGGGGGGTGAATCCAAATCTTTAATATTTTAAATGTTTCACCAATTCATTCACATCTACCAATAAACATGTGAATATAAAACTTGTAATCATAACTTACTATAACATGTAAATCTGATCTATCAAATGCATGAAAATAAAATGCATAACACAATATTTGTTACCCAAAAACCCTCCAAGGTGAAGTTAAAACTAGGGTGGGGATAGTACCCACAAATCTTCTATAATAAAGTTAACATGTGATGGTTCCAATGTTTTATCATAAGATATGATCTACCCAATGATGAGTATGCCTCATTAAAGGCTTAAGAGAATGTTAGGTCTCACCTTGTTAGAGGATTTAACACTTATAATAAAGTAAGGAATCTATTAGGAGATTTACAAAGATTTTTTAAGACCACTCTGTTAATGATTTACCTTGATTCAAGTTTGTTAAAATTCATTCAATACTTTACTTGTGGTAAGCTCTACAACCTAATTTCAAGTCTTCTACTTGCTAACTAGTTATCTCATTTGATCTGATATTACTTGTCTTTTCCTTTTATTTCTATGCTTATGAACAAGTCACTTTCTCTGTTAAATGATGACAAAACTCTTCATTGACTTCTAATCTATGCTCAATCCTTTACTTTATTTATCATCCCCCTCTCTTACTTTCTCTTGCACTCTGATTCACAGTCTCACTGACCATATGATCTAGGTTAATATCATTTCTATTTAAATATTTTTCTATATGATTCCATGTTTTACCTCTTTATCTTGATCATTGAACACACAATACAGGGATCTATAATCTACGTCGTGTAAATGTTTGGGAACAACCTCTTCATGTATAAAACATTCTATAAAAACCTCTTCAAAATTTAAATGTTCCTTCATAATATTTTTTCCTCAAACTCTATTTTGTTCTTGACTTTTATGTAAACTATGCATTGCTTGGTCTTCATTATCTCTTGATGTTTGACATTGGTGTATCTTAGTCTATATTAATTTTTGTTGCTAACCATGTATTGTGCTCTGCATAGAGTATGTAACCTAGCACTTGTATGATTGATACTTGCTCAATTTCTAATGAGCTCGGATCGTATAGAAATTACTCGGTGACCATACACTTACTCAACTCTTATAGAGATTGGTATATACTTTCTTAAGTATATAACTTGACCTATATAGAGTATCTCAATCATAACAATGATTATCTAATTCTTCCTTGTAAATGACTAAGTATCTAATTCTTCCTTGTAAATGACTAAGTGTTTGATGCTAATAGACAACAATTTTTAGAGATACCAACAATATCCCACTTTGACATTAGTGGAAAAAAAACTTTTTCATATTTACATCTTTACGATACAATTTGGTAATGATCCCTCCCCCTAAGTCTTATGACTTATGAAAATGAATAATGAATAAGAAATCTATTTCACCTTTATTCAAAATTGTGTCTCCCTTTGACATCTTATTTTCCATTTTTCATCACATTCCCCATTTCCATATCTATTTCCCCCTTGTTTTTGAAAACTACATGTCACTACTGCTAGGATGGAATGAGTGAAAGTAATCCATATGTTTTGAAGAATTCCTTGTGAACTCTAGTAATCATGGACAATGCATGATCCCATGTGGTTCTTTATACTGGTAAAATTTGATTATGCAACTGAAGTCTTTTAGCCAAATCTATTAAACTATCGACCACTGAAAGATTATGATCTTCTATAATGATGCATCATCATTACCTAAATAGAGATCAATTTGGATCTTATATTTCTGTCGGCTACCTAAAGCTCAACCAATGTGCATTGAGCATTCAGTAGATTACTAAAATGGTCAATGCTTGATCTAGCTAACTTTGAAATAATGTTGTTGGATCTCTTTGCATAAGCCTCAATTTGATTTATTTGTGCTTGAATACCATTAGTAAATCTTGGCACATCTAACAAAGTTGTGTATAACTATTGTATATTCTATATTAGCTCAATCATAACCTATACCTTCTCTTTTAGTTGCAATTTCTACTCAGCAATGGTTATGAAGACTTTTTCCACAACCTTAGTTTCAAATCTTCTGATCAACCAACCATTAGCTTCTCATTTGACTCCATACTTCAAGCATTTACTTGATCAACTGTAATTACAAATTGGTTGATGATTGGTGCATCTTTTTCAAAATTATGAATGTCAAAAGCATCAAAAGATATGATTTACATTATATAGTACCTATTTCTACTTCTCTCCTTAACTCTTCCTGTCTCTTCTTCTTCACAAAAAATTCTTGTAGCAAAATTGTTTTCTCCAAGGTGAGATTTACTAGGTCTAATTGTGGCATCTCAATTATTTCATCCAGACTAATCTAAATATCAAGTGAAACATCTTTTAATTCTCTTTTCCTACTTAATGAAGGAATGCTTCTTCTTGACACTACCTTAATAGTTAGTGAAGGGGTGTCACCATTTGGTCTTGCCTGTGCATCTGTTCTCAAGACAACAATAGTCACACTTGGTCCATATTTATTTGATTCTTTTCTTTCCTCATTTTGAGGTGCTAAAATAATTGTATTATTTTCACTTGTTTCTTTTTCTTCACCATCTTCCTTTGTACTTGTGAGACTTGAAAGCTCATCCTTTGGAGTGTTAAGGGTGTTGGCATGTACTAGTGACATTTTGCCTCGTGGAATCAACACACCTTAATTTTCTCCATTGTGTTAATCATCATCTATGTTTATAGTGTTTATCTCTACTCTTTTTGTTGTTAACCCAAAAATGCTTTTCCAAAGCAACTCACTTTGTTGATCCACAACTTACTCTTTAGTTAGTAAGATTAAAAAATTTCTATATTTTGGAACAAATATACTCCTATACTGCTCCAAAAATGTGTCATGTTTCTCTTGGGATAAATTAGACATTACTCTAAGTATGTGTTAGTCCTTATCTTTTTTGTCTTTCTTCCCTACATGTTCCCATCTTCTCTTCAATCTATCATATAGATCTTGAGGTATCTATTTCTTTATTTCACTAGGAGCTAGTTTGAAATTTGAGATCATTTCTACCATAACCTCCTCAATTTTATTTATTTCATCATTATCTAGTGTATCATATTTTACAAATCTGAGACTAGATAAAATTGGGGAACTCCTTATGTCTACACATACCTCATCAATAGACCTAGCTTCCCTCCTAGGTGGTCCTTTGACCAATCTCCTTCTTCTAGTTCTAGGGGCATTGGGCTCGATAACATCTACAACTCTCTTCTTTATAGACTTATCATCACTAGTAGCTTCATTAGTCCTTGGCTTGTTTGGGGGTGGAGGTGTCACTGCTAGCTTCTTCTTTATTCTTTGAGACTTTTTTCTCGATGGCATGGGAACAACTAGGCATTTTCCCTTGTCACCTTCTTCTTCTTCCTCTTCCTCATCACCTCTGTCTTTTTCTCAATCTTCACTAGGACCTTATGTTATTTATAATAGTCCTTTTCCTTTGCCTAGGGTTCCCAATTTAACTTCTAAATCTTTTGTCATTTTCTTCTCCTTAGAAGAAATCTTGATGGTCACAATTATTCTTGCTTTGACTTCCTCATATCTACCAAAAGGTTTAGCCTCGACATCCATCTCTTCTTTCAATAGTGCTTCAATGTTTGCACTTATTACATCACTATCTATTTCATATTCAAAACTTTTTAACCAAGTCTTCCTTGGCTTTACTGCCTATACAAATGTGTTGTCCATATCCACAAGAAAACATATGTCACTATAATATTTTATGACTAACTCTTCATGAATCATCATCCTTCTTTTCATACTTTTCTTAAATTCATAATAATAAGCACTTTCAAAATTGTCTCCCAATGGAGTAATATACTCATTTATCTATTTTTTCACTGGTTTCTATTGCTCTCATACAACATTACCAATACTAGGAAAAATACTTCTGGATATAAAAGAAAATATACATAATGAGGGATCCAAACTTACACATTTACTTCTTCTCTTTTCTTATGGGTGGAAGATTCTCTACAAGGTGTAGTCTCTATAGCTCAGAAAGATCATACTCATGATATTTCATCATTATCTTCCATGCTTGATCCACATCCATAAAAGATACATTATTCAATCTGTTCAATTAATAGAATTTGTAAGAAATGAATCTCACTAAAAATTCAATTAGTGGATAAGAAAATGTTTGTAATGGATAGAGCACATCCATTCCACTCAACTCTATTGGTATCTCTAACCATTATTTTCTATTAATGTCAACCACTTAGTCATTTACAACATAGAGTCAAAAGGTCATCACTACAACTAAGCCACTCTATATAGGTTGAGTGATGTACATAAGCAAGTATGTACTGAGATCTATAGGAACCAAGTAAGTTCTTAGTTATTGAGTAATTTCTATATGAGCTGGGCTCATTAGGGACCGAGGAAATTCCAAGCATACAAGTTTAAAGCTATATAGTGTGTGCTAAGCACAATACATGTTGAGCATCAAAAGAGTAATATAGAATGAGCAACATTAATGCCAAGCATTTAGAAATTATAAAGACTAAGAAATGTAAAATTTACATAAAATTTAGGTATGGAACAAAGTTTGACGTAAAATGATTATCAGGATGACTTGGAAGCAATATTTAAATTTTGAAGAGGTTATTACAAAAAATTTAATACTAACAAAGGTTGTTATAGAATAATTACATGATATGGATCACATATCCCTATGTTTTGTGTTCAATGATCAAGATGAAGAGGCTATTATGGAAGAATCTAGAAAACTATTTACAAAACTCTTTAAATTGAGATGATCTTAACCTAGATCATAAGCATGTATAGAAAGAGAAAGGGTAGAAAAGTGTGTGCATGCAAACAAGAAGTAAAACTCAAGAAAAAAATTACAAATAGATTAGAGATTAGTGAAGGGTTCGATTATCATCTAATAGAGAAAGTGACCTAGTCATGGACATGAAGTGAAAGGGAAAGATAAGCATATCATATCAAATGAGAGGATCGGCTAGCAAGGAGAAGACTCAAAATCAAATTGCAAAGAAAATTAAAGTCTGGTACTAAATCATTTTTAATTGTCTTGAATTAAGGTAAATCTCTTAATAGAGTGGTCTTAACAGATCTTTGTAAATCTCCTAACAGAGTCCTTACTTTGTTGTGAGTGTAAATTCTCTAAAAAGGTGAGACCTAGTAGTCTCTTAAGCCTTTAAGAGGGAAAAATTCTCATAGGATAGATCATATCTTATGATCAAATATTTTAACCTTAACTGGTTAAATTTTTTATTGTAGTAGTAAATATTTATGGGTGTCATCCCACCCCAAGTTTTACCTAGACCTTGGAGGGATTTCGGGTAAGAAATATTACGTGATGTATTTTATTTCCGTGCATGTGATTGATTAGTTTTATATGTTACAATGGATTTACATTACAAGTTTTAAATGCACAAGTTATTGATGGATGTGAATGAACTGGTGAAAATTTTAAAGTGTTTAAGATTATGATTCACCCCACTTTTAGTATTTAATTTATCATGTTATACCTCCATTAGTCAATAATTGGTATCAGAGAATTGGTTCTCTAAGAGAAGCTTAATAACTTAGAGATTAGATCTTGGAGCTAGAGGCATTCAAATAGGATAAGGTTATTTATAATTATTTGATTGACATCCAACTCAAACTATAGAAACTTGAGAAGGAAAGACAAAATCAGAAGGACTTCCTAAAAAGGAGAAAGGAAATTTCCATCCAGATAAAAAAAATTCCTATGAAGAAGTTGAGAGTGAAGGAATATTTGAATCAATCAATCCAAATTAAAGAGAATCTATAGATCTACTTGACAAGAACAAACTCTTGACTAAAGAAATAGGAGGACTAAAAAGAGAACATGAAATCCAACCATTGAGACTATGTGAAGTGACTAAACAAAAAAAGAAGAAAGCTGAAGAAGACATGCCTATGACTAAAGAAGACAAAAGGGTAATGGCTACAAGACTTAAAGAAAGGATATTAGATTTGCAAAATCTCAAAAACACTCAAATGGACATGATGAATCAACTAATTCTTGCAAATTAGGAATTGAATCACAAGGATGTGGAAATTGTAAATATCAAATCATAGAAGGCCATACTAAAAAATGAGCTAAAAATGAAAAAAAATCTATAGAGAGATTCAAAAAACCAAAAGAGGAAATGAAGTAATTTAAAGAACTTATGAAGTCATCAAGTTGTTTTGATGGGTCAGGACATTCATGCACTGAGAAAGGAAAATGATCCAAGAATGGGGAATTGAGGAATACAAAGTCAAAGAACAAACCAACATGATATCACTATGGAAAACTTGGTCATGTTGCAAATATCTATCAAAGAAAACATGGTAGTCAAAGCTCTAAACCTAATTTTACTATTTACTATCTTTACTACAAGAAACAAGGACATCAAATACATGAGTGTAGGTCAAGACTAAAGAATACATCTACGACACCTAAATTATAATGATATTGATGCAACTATCAAGAATATGAGCATAGAACATATGAATGTAAATGAAAGACAAATTCGTACTAGACAAATCAGAGAAAAAACTATGCACCTAACAATGCATGTTCCAAATGTCACAATTTCAGACATCAAAGAAAGAATTGCAAGGCTCAAGTACATTTAGAAAACCAAACAATAGACAAAGCCAAAGGAAAAGTGAATATTGAGAAAATTAGGAATGAAATGAACTAGAAATGGAAAAAGGAAAACACAAGATTGAAATAATGGAGTTGATAAAGATGAGGTCACCCAATCCAATGGAGAAGGTGATCATGTCATCTCAAACTAAGTAAGAGAGGTATGTATGGAACTGTATGCTAAATTGATATATCATGCATCAGTTTCTTACATGTAAATATGCCAAAAGTTCATATTTGTATATATAAGATGCATAATAACAAATTTGTGAGAGGTTGTCAAGTGTCAATAAAATTGTAATGTCGACCAAGCATTAAAACATAGACTTGATCACTTAAGGAGAGGAATGGTAGAGACTAAATGACATGGAAGAGACTGAGTTGTAGTACAAAGACCTAGTTGAAAGGCATCAATATTGATTGAAACAATTAGTTTCCACTCACCTATGTACACAACATTAATGGAGACCCTAATTCGATCAAAAAAAGGTATATGAATTTTTTTGAAGACATTATCGCATACCTTGCATTAATATTTTTGAGAGCACAAAGTGATTTGTTGATTTTAGCAACTAGCAAAGATTTCAAGAGCAATTTGGACAAAGAAGCTTGAACAAGTGAAGATCTAAACTATGCCAAGTATCCAAAGAAGAAAGAAATTCAACCCCTAACTATGATCATGGAAGCTTCATTAACCACTGGAATAATTCAAGAGGTTTTTAAAATCCAATTGGTTAAGTGTGACACTTTTCCTCCACCTAAGTTTCAAGCTATTCTAGAGTTTTCTATGAAAGGAGAGACTTTAGGGTGCACCATCTTCGATAAAACCTAAAGTCATTATGATGTCAAAAGTTTTTACATGTATAAAATTGGAGAAGTAGAAGATTATGAAATCAAAGAAGCTTATGAGAAGCTATGCAATGAAGGAGTCTTGAAGGAAGACCTTTGAATTGTAGAAAGGAGAAGGTTTACTTGTAATTTAGAATTCCCAAAAAAAGTTCATGACATTAAGTATTGGATATAGAATGGACCAATAGAGATCAAAAATAAACTAATTCACAAGGTTACATGTTATCCAACCCTAGACAAAAAGAAAACCATGCGATGTTTGAGTCATGAAGAAGTTAAAGCTAACACAAGAGCTAAGTGGAATGGAAATGGTCTATCCATTACAAACATTTCTGATCCACTAATTGACTTTTTAGTTATAGTCATTGTTCACAAATTCTATCAATTGAGTCAATTGAATAATGTGCCTTGTATGGCTATGAATCAAGCATGGAAGATAGTAATGAAAGATCATGAGTATTATCTTGCTGAGCTATAGAGGTTACAACTTGTAGAGAATCTGTAATCACTAAGAAAAACGAAAAATTCAATGTGTAAGTTTGGATTACTTATTGTTTGCATATTATTTTATATCCATAAGTAATTTCTAGGAATTGGTGATGTTGTATGGGAGTAGGACAACTAGTGACAAGATAGGTCAATGAGTATATTTTTCAATTAGGAGAAAACTTTGAAAATGTAATGGATGCTTATTTTGATGAATTTAAGTAAAGGATGAAAAGAAGAATGAGGATTCCTAAAGAATTGGTCATAAAATATTATAGTGACATATGTTTTCTTATTGATATAGACAATACTTTTGTAGAATCAATTAAGCCAAGGAGGGCTTGGTTACAAATTTTTGAATATGAGATAAATAGTGATGTAGTGAATGCAAACATTGATGCACTATCAAAAGAAGAGATAGATGCTGAAGATGAACCTTTTGGTAGATATGAGGAAGTCAAAGGAAGAGTAACTATAAATATCAAGATAGCTTCCAAGGAGAAGAAAATTAAGAAAATTTATTGAAGACCTAGAAGTTAAACTAGACACCCTAAGAAAGGGAAAGGAAGCATTACAATTGACACAAGGTCTTGGTGAAGATGAAGAACAAGACAATGGTGATGAGGAAGAGGAAGAAAAAGAAGGTGATAAGGGAAAAACCCCAGCTATTGTCATGCCACCAAGAAATAAGGGTCAAGGAACAAAAAATAAGCTGGAACTAACACATCCACCACCAAACAAGCCAAGGACCAAGGAAGCTAGTAGTGTTGAACATATTGCTAAATAGAAAGTAGTAGAGGCTAAAGAGTCCAATGCCCCTAGAACTAGAAGAAGGAGAATAGTTAGAGGACCACCTCAAAGGGAACCTAAGTCTATTGTTTATGTATGTGCATATCTAAGAAGAGTTGTAGGGTTATCTATTTTTAAATTTGTAAAATATGATATACTAGATAATGATGATATAGATAAAGTTGAGAAGGTTATGGTAGAAATGATTGCTAATTAGAAACTAGATCCTAGTGAAATAGAGAAGAATATATCTCAAGAATTACATGATAGATTGAAAATAAGATGGGAATAGGAAGAGAAGTAATAGAAAAAGATAAGCAATGATGCATTAGTCAGAGTAATGCCTAACTTATCCTAGCAGCAATAGGGCACATTTTTGGAGTAATATAGGAAAAAAATTGTTCCAAAGTATAAAAAAATTTTGATATTGCTGAATAAAGAAGAAGTTGTACAAAAACAACGTGAGTTGCCATGGAAAAGAATTTTTGGGTTATCTATAAAGAGAGCAAAGACATACACTATAAAAATTAGAGATGATTACAATAGTGGAGAAAGTTTAGGTGTGTCAAGTCCACAAGAAAGCATGTCCCCTATACATGCCAACATCCCTAACTCTCTAGAGGTTGAGCAATCAAGGTTCACAAATTTAGAGGTAGATAGTGAAGACAAGGAACCAAGTGTGAATAAAAAGATCGTTTCAACACCTCATATTGAGGAAAACAAAGAATCAAATAAAGTTCAACAAAGTGTAACTATTTTTGTCTTGAACATAGATGCATAAGCAAGAATGAGTGGCAACACCCCTTCACCAACTCATAAGGAAATGTTGAACAACAACACTCCTTCACCTAGAAGAAAAAGGAAAGCAATAAAAGATGTTTCACTAGATATTGAGGTTAGTCTAGATGAAATCATTGAGATACCACAATTAGACCTGGAAAATCTCACCATGGAGAACACTATTTTTGTACAAGAAGTTTTGGAAAGAAGAGCTTAGGAGAGAGCACAAACAAAAACATGTGTTGTATGATATAAAGTATATTTTTTCTGATGCTTTTGACATTTATAATTTTCAAGAAGATGCACCAATCATAAACCAACTTGTAAATATAGTTGATCAAATGAATGCTTGAAGTATGGAATCAAATGAGAAGTTAATGGATTAGTCTTCTAGTAGATTTGAAACTAAGGTTGTGGACAAAGTATCCATAACCATTACTAAGAAGAAAGTGCAACTACATGAAAAAGCATAGGTTATGATTGAGTTAATTTAAAAGGTACAACATTTGTACACAATTTTTTTAGATACACCAAGATTCACTAATAATATTCATGGACAAATAAATAAAATTCAAGCTGAGATGAAGAGATCCAACAACATTATTTCAAAGTCAGCATGATCAAGTATTGATCATTACAATAATCTAGTGAATTCTCAAGGTACATTGGCTGAGCTTTAGGTAGCTTTCAATGGTATGAGATCCAAACTGATCTCTATTTAGGTGATAATGATACCTCATTTGGATTTCATGATGAGAGAACTAAAAATGGCCCAGGACCTTATCATAGAAGATCATAACATTTCAATGGCTAATAGTTTAATTGATTTGGCTGCAAGACTTTAGTTGTAGGATACTATTTTGAAGAAAACAAGAACCACATGGGATCATGTATTGACCATTATTACTAGAGTTCACAAGGAATTGATTAAAAATATTGATTACTTCCACCCATTCCACTCCAGCAACAATGACATATAGTGTTAAAAAACAAGGGAGAAATATAGTTGATAAGGAGAATGTGATGTAAATGAGATGTCAAATAAAGGTAAAGAGAGAAATGTAGATTTGAATAAAGGTGAAATAGATTTGTTATTCATTTTTGCATTGTTTATTCATTATTTATTGGCATAAGTCATAAGACATAGGGGGATAGCTCATTTATTAGATTGTAGTGTAATGATGTAAATATGACAAAGTTTTTTTTTCCACTTATGTCAAAGCGAGAGATAGTTGGTATCTGTAAGCATTTTTTTCTATTAGTGTCAACCACTTAGTCATTTGTAAGGTAGAGTCAAATGGTCATCACTGTGATCACACTACTCTATATAGGCTAAGTCATGTTCATAAGTGAGTATGTACCAAGCACTATAGGAGCTGACTAAGCTTTTGGTCACATAGTAATTTCTATATGAGTTGAGATCATCAGGGACCAAGAAAATTCTAAGTATATAGTTGCTAAGTTATATAGTGTGTGTCAAGCACAATATGTGTTGAGCACCAAAAGAGTAATACAAATTGAGCATCAATAATGTCGAGCATTAGAAAATAGTAAAGACCAAGCAATGTAGAGTTTACATAAAAGTTAGGAATGGAATAGAGTTTGAGGAAAAATGATTATCATGCTGACTTGGAAGGAATATTTAAATTTTGAAGAGGTTTTTATAGAACATTTATAGGACATGTATCATAGATCCCTATGTTGTGTGTTCAACAGTTAAGTTGAAGAAGCTATTATGGAAGAATCTAAAAAACTCTTTATGAAACTCTTTAAATATTAATGATCTTAACCTCAATCATAAGCATGTAGATAAATAGAAAGGATAGAGAAGTGTATGCATCGAAATAAGATGGAATATGCAAGAAAATAATTGAGAATAGATCAGAAACAAGTGAATGGTTCAGCTATCATTGAACAGAGAAAGTGACCTAGTCATGGAAGTAAAGTAAAAGGGAAAGAGAAGCATATTAGATAAGAGGAGAGGATTAGTTAGCAAGGAGAAGACTTGAAATCAGCTTGTAGAGAAAACTACGAGTTAGGTACTGAATCAATTTTAATCGAATCAAATTAGGGTAAGTGTCTTATCAGAGTGATCTTAATAGATCTTTGTAAATCTCCTAATAGAGTCCTTACTTTGTTGTAAGTGTTAAATCCTCTAACAAGGTGAGACCTAGTAGTCTCTTAAGCCTTTAACAAGGTAGACTCCTCACAAGGTGGATCATATCTTATCATCAAACATTGTAACCTTAACCAATTAACTTTATTACTATAGTAGTGAAGATTTATGGGTGTCATCCCCACCCCATTTTTACCTTCACCTTGAAAGGTTTCTAGGTAACAAATATTGTGTTATGTTTTTTTTAATTTTCATGCATATGATTGATCAGATTTATGTCTTACATCTAATTTACATTACAAGTTTTGCATGCACAAGTTATTGATAGATGGGAATGAATTGGTAAAAATTTTAAAGTGTTTAAGATTCTGATTCACCCCCCTCTTAGTATCTAGTTTATCCTGTTATATCTCCATCTGTCAACAGACTCCTGTGTTTGCCTCAATTTATTTAGGGCTCAAACATCACATGGTTTTCTTCTTTTCTAGGGTTGGATAGCCCATAAACCTATGAATAATCTTCCTTGTGATCTCCAATGGTACATTTTATAGCCAATACTTTATATCATGAATTCTTCTTAAAAAAAAAAATTTAATCCACTTGATCTTTAAATTTCTCAAGAATTATAGGGCATGAGTTAAACCTTTCCTTTCAATGATTATGAATTCTTCTAAGTCAAGATTCCTTCATTGAACAACTTCTCATAATATTCTTTGATCTTTTCTCCTACTTCTCCAATTTTATACATGTAATGGTTTTTGACATCATGGATCATAATGAATTTATGTGGTATCAAAGATAACACGCCCATTGATTCTCCTTTCATAGAAATATTTGGAATAGAAAGAAACTTTGGTGGAGGACAAGCAACACTCTTCACCAATTAGATTCTACTAATCTCTTGACTCATTCTAGCGATTGATGAAGTGTCCATATTCATTGATAGGGTTTGCGGTTTTTTCTAATTCTCTAAATACTCGACATAGTTCTGATCTTTACTTGTTCAAGCTCTTCATCCAAATTTGTCTTGAAATATTTTCTAGTTTCTCAAATCACCAAATTATTCTATGCTCTCAAAATCTGTATGTAGGATATCTAATCATGTCTTCAAAATTTGATATATACCATCTTTTGATCGACTTTGGGGTCTCCATTAATGTTGTGTACTAATGCCTTTCAACTAGGTCGATACTAATGCCTTTCAACTGGGTCTTTGTATTAGAGTCCAATCTCTTTCATATCATTCAGTCTCTACCATTCCATTTGGTCTCTTTCATATCATTTATGAAATGATTGGGCTCTATTGCAATACTTTGTCAAGATAGATGTAATGCCCCGCCAAGGGATCCAAAGAATTAACCTAGAATTTCACTAAATTTGGTAACATTTTTTTTTTTTTTTTAAATAACATGAAAGTAAATACCACATATAACTTGTACTTAATAATGGAAGCAATAGCAATGTCCATCTAAAAGTAAACATAACATACATAACCGATTACATTCTTTAAAGATCCCTTAACGTTGAATTACATACATGAATCCATCTAGTACAACATCCACATGAAATAATAATGATAAGTCCAATGTTTAAATATTACATTTCAAATGCTCATTCATCCTTTGTACATGTCACAGGGTATGACAAGCTCAAAGAATATACATATGTAGAATAAGGTACATCATCCTATTCTAAATCCATGATACATCAAAGTAAAGATAATCACATGATACATCATCATAGAAGACATATACATCCATCATAAAGATCAAACAAAATAAACTAAGTGCACGGTTCCTCCCAATCGTTAATAGCATCATTAGACCATCATGGGCCCTAGCCATCCCTCCATGTGTAACATTCCAAAATCACCGAAGATATCATCGATATGAACATAGTAGGAATGTCACTCCTAACATATACTATATCATTTGTAGAAAGTAATATACATGCAAATAAAAGCATAAGATAACATCATCTAACAAATGAAAATCAACAATGAAAGGATACATATCCACCATCATGAAGGACACATCAGCCATGATGTCTCGATGAATCTCAAATGATAAGAGTGGAAAATAAACTACCACCCAACCACGTGGTACCTAAGTGGTCCACTCCCACCGTGCTGAGGAGATAATCTCAAGTCCCAAACAGGCTATCCATAACACATAGCACAAATTTCTATAGTCCAGGAATCCTAAAAGTATACTAACTCAAAGGTTCCAAACATGACACTGACATCTACTTCCCAGAGGCACACAATGACATGTAGGAACCTACTATGCAAGCGGGAAAGTGTCATCGCATTTATCTTGTACAAGTTACCCTGGCATTTAGTTAAACTCCACGGGTCCATACAAATCTCATGCGGCCACTAGTATCCTCTCATACTGACAAGGCATACTATGGAATGCAAGGTCGCAACCATGCGTTCTCACTACTCCCATCCTAGCCTATACAAGCACTCAAGGCATGGGCGAGAACAAAAACTCTTATCTTTTTAGGTTCATTCAGTTAGTATTAGGTGTGAATGTTATCACTTATTAATCCAACTTACAATGAGTTACCCTGGCAGCCTCTTAGGGCCCCAACCCCCATTGCAAGCCACTTCCCGTCACTACATGCAGATATCCTACCCTAATGCTCATGGAATCATAAATCTCAAAATCACAAAAGGTAATCCATAATAAAATCATCAAATATGCATAAAAGCATCAAATCACCATGAGCAAATATACATAGAAAATCATGATCACAACAACTCTTTATTGGCAACTGAAGGATCACTGATAATCAAAAGTATCCAATGGTTCTTAATAACCAAAATATATCTCAATCATACTGATCGAAGACTCCAAAAATGGTTGAGTCAAACATTTCACAACATGACATCATCAAGGATAAATCCACATTTCAGTCCCGTCATGGCGACTAGAAAATAACCAAGGATAACTGATCGATGACCAAAAATAATGGTTAAGTCAAGTGTCTCATCTATAACAATCAGTATTACAACCAATACATAGAGCATTCCATCACATAACCATGGTTGGGTTATAAAGATCGAGATTAAAACATCATCATGACATCACAATCACATAACCCCCAAGCCTCTAGTAGACGTCCTATAACTGGTCAACACTAGTCAACCCAAAACTCAAAAACAATAGCATAAAGAATACACAATGTAAACACATGTTTTGGTTTTGCTAAATTTTCAATTTTGAATTCAAATGCAAAAGTCTCAGTTTACGTTTCCCAAACTATATCAAGTGGAGAGTTTTACCTAACCCATGTATTTGTTTGATAGATAAAAAGTTTCTCCATTAGACTCAATTTCCTAATTGCTCTAATAATATTTTGTTTACATAAACTTTTTTTGAAAAAGACATTTCCAATGAATTCAATATTATCAACAAAATTTACATATTTCCAAAAAATTGACTTATAACACATTCTAATAATTATCCTTAATTAAACTAAATTTGATTAAGTTAATTATTACTATTTATTAATAATAGTTGATAAATTATTAATCATATTTTTAAATCATCTATCTTTACAAATCATTTTAAATAATGTAATTATTGATAATATATATATATATATATATATATATATAGACACACACACACACACACACACACACACACACACAGATATATATAATTTATAACATTATCTAATAATGAGAAATACTTAATAACATTATATGTAAAACTAAATAAGGAAATCATTATACATAAGCGATATGCTATCGCCCATACCCTGTGCCCACGACAGCAATGAATGCCTGCGACTACTGTCGCTAAATAGTATACGGGTCACGACATCAGTCGTGTCTGCCACAACAGTCCTGCCATAATAATAAATAGTGGAAAGGGAGGGGGTTACAGGGTATAACCCACCCCTCCATATGAAATTTTATATATATTTCAATTGCGGTTTCGTTTTACCACTGACATTCGTTTTTAATAAAGAAATTTATAAATGTTTTACAAGAAACAAAATTTGTAGAGTGATACGACATTTGAACTTTCAATATATTTATATATGTACATATATGTGTGTGTGTGTGTGTGTGTGTGTGTGTGTGTGTGTGTGTGTGTGTGCGTGTGTGTGTGTGTGCAGAATTTTTATAAACATATATATATATAAATATGCATTAAAAATGCAGATCTAAGATCATATATATATATATATATATATATATTTCACAAATTATATATATATATATATATATATATATATATATATACGATTCTAAAATATTTACCTTTTAAATTTTCTCAATAACTTTCTAATAGATTTGGCTATAATTTAAACCCTAGCCCCATCTTCCTTTCAAATCTATAAAATTCTCAAATAAATTTAATTGCCCATATTGAAAATGCATACAATAAAAATATGAAATTCCTCAGAAGGCATATGAAAGACACGAAAAGGACAGGAATGCATGATGCGGAAATAGCATAAGAAAAATCACAAGAATAAGAAAACTCGCAGGGCAAGCTCCCTTCTTTAGAACTCTCGAATCCTTCAATGCTCCCAATTGCTCTCCAAAAAAATTCTCGAATCCTTCAATGCTCCAATTGCTCTCCAAAAAAACTCTCGAATTCTTCAATGCTCCAATTGCTCTCCAAAAATCTTGAATCCTTCAATGCTCCAATTGCTCTCCAAAACTCTCTCAAGCTTCTAAGAATGCCTGAATATAAAGAGCTCTCAAGAAACCTTTGGAATGTTTCTTGAAACCGCTAAAAGGTGTCACCAACTAAGCGTGGGTCTTTTCCCACCCTTTTTGGTGAGTCATAGAGTTGTAGACACCTTGTGCTTAATTGATACACTAACCCCCGTGTTGACACATGTTAATTCCCATGCAAGCTTATAACTCCAATTTTCTTTTTAAATAATTTCTATTGAAATATTTATATCTCCCATTTTAATTTTTATAACTTACATTTTAATTTTTATAACTTTTATTATTATTATTTATTTAGTACTTTATTATTATTTTATAATTATTATTAATTTTAATTTCTAATTTTCTTTTATATAATTCTTTTCCTCAATAA
Organism: Cupressus sempervirens; assembly: GCA_028749045.1. Lineage (NCBI taxonomy): Eukaryota > Viridiplantae > Streptophyta > Pinopsida > Cupressales > Cupressaceae > Cupressus > Cupressus sempervirens. Next base: position 601,816,583 of record CM053792.1, read on the forward strand.
TTCACATTTAATTAATCACAATTAAAATATCAAAGATCATGATATTTTATTAATTTTCTCAAATAAATAATTTATTAATTAAATCTAGGATAATTTTCTCAACTCTGATAATTGTCCTAACTCACTAGGACAAATGGTTTGTTTAGGTTTGGGATTTGGACTTGAGAATTTATCTCCCTTCTCTTATCATTGAGATAGTATAATAGGGTACGCTCATACTAACAATTCAGGGAAGTCGATACCCAGTACCTACAACCTACAGAAAACCATGCATGTACATACCATATATAATGCTAAGCTAAACAGACGATGGCAAGAAGTGGTGCATCATGTAGATCTTGACTAAGCAGGTGACTACGACTCGCTTCCTTAACCACATCAAAAATGCCATACAATAAGAAAACACACACACCATACACATGCAAGTATGGGGTAAGTAACCATTATAAAACACATGAGATAATAAACCATCTAACTAATCATCATTAATAACTAAAAAAAATGTAATGATCATCATACATACATGAAAGGTAAAGTCTAAATGATCTCATCACATAACAACTGAATTCATATCACAATATCCGATAGTGTCAAAACAATACCACTAAACCATCGACATAAAACTAGTCTACATAGTCTGATAATAATAGCAACAATAAGTCTAGAAAAGATGTGAACGAGGGTAGGCACTACATCCACCCCCCTTGGATTAGGCTTACTCCTAGAAGCCTACAAACAAATAGGGATATAACTCCCTCAATCTAGCTGCATCCTCCCAAGTAGCTGAAGAATCATTAGTAGGGTCCCATTGGACCCTTACCTGCTTGATGGTTCGACCCCTAAGGGTCAACTCCCGCTACTCCAGAATACGAACCGGCTCCAAAGCCAGTTGCCCATCCTCTACCTGCAACACATTCCAATCAAGAACATGTACAATATCAGGAATATACTGCCTAAGCACTGAAACATGGAAAACATCATGAATGTGAGCTAGGTTGGGTGGTAGAGCAAGGCAGTAAGCAACCGATCCAATCCTCTCTAGAATCTCGAATGGTCCCACAAAGTGAGGTGCTAGCTTAGAACCCTTTCCATATCGGATTGGACTCTTTCGTGGTCGCACTCTGAAGAAAACCTTATCTCCCACTGTAAACTGTTTATCTATCCTATGAGCATCAGCATACTTCTTCTGCCTATCCTGTGTTGTAGTCAAGTGCTCACGGATACATACTACCTATTGCTCCATATCACGAAGCATCTTAAGACCCAACAGGGTGCGATCCTCAAGATTGTCCCAACTCAAGGGTGTACGACAAGGATGACCATATAAAGCCTGAAAAGGTGCCATGCCAATGGAACTATGATACCCATTATTGTAGGCAAACTCCACTAGGTAGAGATAGTCCTCCCAATGTGTCTGCCTATCCATCACATATATCCATAACATATCCTCCAAAACCTAGTTCACTCTCTCTATCTGACCATCAGTCTCTGGATGATATGCCGAACTGAAGTTTAACTACGCTCCAAGCTCATGCTGCAACGATGTCCAAAATACGGATGTGAATACAGGATCCCTGTCAAAAATAATCTTTCTAGGAATACCATGTAGTCTCATAATGTCACACATGAAGACATTCACTACAGAAGCTGCTGTGTAGGAAGACTTGATCGATGAAAAATGCACCACCTTAGTCAACCGATCAACGGTAACCATGATAGCATCATGACTTCAAACTATCATAGGTAGTCCTACTATAAAATCCATGGAGATGATATCCCATTTCCAAGAAGAAATGAGGTTAGGTTGCAATAGTCCTGTCGGGTGCTGGTGTTCTGCCTTGACTCTTTGACACTCAAGACACCTAGCCACAAAATCAGCAATATCTCACTTCATCCCAGACCAAAAGAACAAACGTCTCAAATCCGCATGCATCTTCTTGACACCTGGATGTGCTGAGTAAGGTGTACGATGGGCTTCTGCTAGAATCAGGGTGCGAAGCTCATCCAAAAATGGCACATAAATCCTCCCCAAATGTCTCAAAAGACCATCTGATTCTCGAACATAACCTGCAAACTTACCTTCCAAGGGTCTTCCTGAATCTATCTCTCTGCACACTTCCTGATACCATGAATCCATAGAAAGTGCCTGAAGAACCCGACTCCTCAAATCTACACTAAGAGTCATCGATGTTACCACATGTCTCCTGCGACTCAAAGCATCTGCCACCACATTCTCCTTACCCTAAATGTACTTAACCTCAAAATCATACTCGCATAAAAATTCCATCCATCGTCTCTGGTGAGCATTCAAATTAGGCTATGTAAAAATGTACTAAAGACTATGATGATCACTATGTAGCTCAAATCTGTGCCCCAACAAGAAATGTCTCCACCTTGTCAAAGCATGAACTACTGCTGCTAACTCAAGATCATGTGTAGGGTAATTTAACTCATGATCCTTGAGCTTGCATGATTCATATGCAATCACCCATCCATTCTGCATCAACATTGCTCTAATCCCTTCAAGAGAAGCATCTGTACATACCATGAAATCACCTTCTGGATCAGGTACGGCTAAAATCAGTGCACTAGTCAAAAGCTCCTTGAACCATTGAAATGCTTCCTCACATTTCTCTATCCACACAAACTTCTTTCCTTTCCTCTGAAGAGAAGTGATAGGATGTGCTATCCTAGAGAAGTTTTGTACAAATCTGCGATAATAACTAGCTAAACCCATGAAACTACAAATCTCTAACACATTAGTCGGGGTAGGCCAATCTATTATTGCCTAAATCTTTGCAAGATCCACTGAAATACCATCACCTAAGATGACATGTCCTAAATACTGAATCTCTGATTTGAAGAATTCACAATTAGCAGCATTGGCATAAAGTTGATTGTCTCTCAAACACTACAATACCAACCACAGGTGTTCCTCATGCTCCTTTTGAGTCTTAGAAAATATCAATATGTCATCAAGAAACATGAGAACAAACTTGTCAAGATATGATCGAAAAACACCATTCATCAAACTCATGAACACTGATGGAGCATTAGTCAACCCAAAAGGTACCACTGTGAACTCATAATGCCCATAGCACGTTTGAAAAGTGGTCTTGTGAATATCTGCTTCCTTAATACGAAGCTGGTGGTATCCTGACTTAAGGTCAATCTTGGAGAATACTATAGCTCCCTTGATCTGATCAAATAAGTCATCAATCCTAGGCAAAGGATACCTGTTCTTAATAGTCACCTTATTCAACTATCTATAGTCGATACAAAGGCACAAAGAACCATCTTTCTTCTTCACAAAGAGCACTGGAGCTCCCCATGGTGATACACTAGGTCGAATACTCCCTCTTTGGAGGCATGCTTGGAATCTCACTTGGAAAGACATTTGCGTACTCCTGTAAAATCGAGTGATCTAAAGTCTTCCTCACAGGATCTTCCTCATCAAGATCATTTACCATAACAGAAAATATCTGACATCCCCTACAGAAACTTCTCTTCATTTGCATAGCAGAAATCATCCGCAGAGATATAGGCCTTGGTATCCCAACTATCTTCACATCATTCCCTTGGTCATCTTGGCACATAATTATCTTCTTCCTACAATCTATAGTGGCTCTATGAGATCCAAGCTAGTCCATGCCTAAAACCACATCATAGGAACCAAGGGGTATGACTTGAAGATCCACTACAGAATCAAAGCTTCCTAAGCTAAGCCCACACTTATGAACTATAGAATCTGTGGAGACCTTAATGCCTGAGGCTAGCTCCACTTGCCAACCATGATCTTGCTTCACTGCTTCCAGCTTACACTTAGAAACTATAGATGGTGAAATAAATGAATCTGTAGCTCCTGAATCAAACAATACTGAAAGAGATATACCTCGAATAGCACCTGTGGTCTCAACCACTGTTCCCTGATGATCTACCTGACGCTGATCAATTGCTGCAAAAACTCTATGAGCTCTCCCTGCATCACCAACTATGGGTTCTAAAGCTCTAGGCCTAGGTCATAAAAACTAAGGTGCTCATTGTGGACACTGAGCTGCATAATGTCCAATCTGTCCACATGAAAAACATTCGGTATTCCTGCCAGATCCTCTACCCATAGGTGGTACATTTGATTGCTGACGACTGTTCCTACTAACAAAAGATTGGCTGCTCTGAGCTAGCTGATTGGGTTGATTATGTTTATTGTGTTGAGAATTGTGGTTGTTTTGAAATTTAGAACCTTTGCCACCACCTTGAGCCTGAGAATTTGATCCCTTTTGCTGCTGAGACTGTTGCTGATACTATTTTCCCTTAGAAAAGAAAGGCTTCTTGTTACCACCTAAATTGAAGTTGCCTTTAGATCCTGATGCTACTGGTGCTCCTACAAAACCACCTTGACCAAGGTTGACATTTTGCTCAACAAGGATTGCTCAATGTACTGCATCCTTGAGATTTTTTGGCTCAAATACCTTGACACCCCCAATTATACAGTTGTTCAAACCCCTAATAAAGTGTTGTGTCAACTGAGCTGAATTTTCACTGAACCCTGAAAAAGGCATAAGCTCATAAAACTTACGCTCATACTCGGTCACTGACATAGTGCACTACTTGAGATTATGAAACTCATCTGCTCTATGCAGTTTCCATTCCTCTGGTAGGAATCGTTCACAGAAGATCTCTAAGAATAGTTCCCATGTGACATTGCTCATATCGATTCCCAGCTTCTTCTCCTCAATCGTCCACCAAGTGGCCCCAAAATTCTCTAAATTAGTGATCGCAAATCTTGCCTTAACATTGCTGTCAAAATCCTACATGGCAAAAATCCTGTCGAGGGAAATCAACCATTGCTATGCCACATAACCAGAACCTTTCCCATTGAAAGGCTTGACCTTGGATCTTGAAAGATCCTTCATCCGAGTGGACACAATGGACCTCTAACGATCCTTCTGAGGACTTCTAGATTTGGGTCTATGCTCTTGTTCTGTCTGATGCACTTTAGGAGGTAAACATTCTAGAATAGTTTGCATCATTTGTCTCAACCCAACCTCTTCAGATTCAGCTTGGTCCTCTCTACGACTCTCTTCCTGCTGGCTATTAGAGTGCTCTTCCTTGCTCTCTATACGAGCTGATCCCTCATGGGCAGACTCATGGGCACTGACAGCTCTGCCACGACCATGGCCTCTACCTCGGCCTCTACCACAGCCTCTAACAGAAGACCTAGTCCCATACACCATCTTACAATAGAACAAGGTACTATTACAATCAAAAGACACATGTTTGCTATAGACTGAGTTCAATTCTATGTTTAGGTTTAAGTAAAATTTCCAGTTTTGAAAACTAACTGTTGAAGTATGAAAAATATTCAAGCAACAGTTCAGGTTCTTTTTTAGCTCACCTAGTTACAAGTTGAAGAGATACACTTAATAGTTCACAGTTCTAGTTGTTCCAAAATACCCAGAGCTCCCAATGTAGAAACTCTGGCTCTGATACCAAATGTAATGCCCCGCCAAGGGATCCAAAGAATTAACCTAAAATTTCACTAAATTTGGTAACATTTTTTTTTATTTTTTTAATAACATGAAAGTAAATATCACATATAACTTGTACTTAATAATGGAAGCAATAGCAATGTCCATCTAAAAGTAAACATAACATACATAATCGATTACATTCTTTAAAGATCCCATAACGTTGAATTACATACATGAATCCATCTAGTACAACAGCCACATGAAATGATAATGATAAGTCCAATGTTTAAATATTACATTTCAAATGCTCATTCATCCTTTGTACATGTCACAGGGTATGACAAGCTCAAAGAATATACATATGTAGAATAAGGTACATCATCCTATTCTAAATCCATGATACATCAAAGTAAAGATAATCACATGATACATCATCATAGAAGACATATACATCCATCATAAAGATCAAACAAAATAAACTAAGTGCATGGTTCCTCCCAACCGTTAATAGCATCATTAGACCATCGTGGGCCCTAGCCATCCCTCCATGCGTAACATTCCAAAATCACCAAAGATATCATCGGTGTGAACATAGTAGGAATGCCACTCCTAACATATACTATATCATATGCAGAAAGTAATCTACATGCAAATAAAAACATAAGATAACATCATCTAACAAATGCAAATCATCAATGAAAGGATACATATCCACCATCATGAAGGATGCATCAGCCACGACATCTTGATGAATCTCAAATGATAAGAGTGGAAAATACACTACCACCCAACCACGTGGTACCTAAGTGCTCCACTCCCACCATGCTGAGGAGATAATCTCAAGTCCCATACAAGCTATCCATAATACATAGCACAAATCTCTATAGTCCAAGAATCCTAAAAGTATACTAACTCAAAGGTTCCAAACATGATACTAACATCTACTTCTCAGAGGCACACAATGGCATATAGGAACCTACTATGCAAGCTGTAAAGTGTCATCACATTTATCTCGTACAAGTTACCCTGGCAGTTAGCTAAACTCCACGGGTCCATACAGATCTCATGTGGCCACTAGTATCCTCTCATACTGACAAGGCATACTATGGAATGCAAGGTCACAACCATGCGTTCTCACTACTCCCATCCTAGCCTATACAAGCACTCAAGGCATGGGCGAGAACCAAAAATCTTATCTTTTTAGGTTCATTTAGTTAGTATTAGGTGTGAATGTTATCACTTATTAATCCAACTTACAATGAGTTACCCTGGCAGCCTCTTAGGGCCCCGGCCCCCATTGCAAGCCACTTCTCATCACTACATGCAGATATCCTACCCTAATGCTCATGGAATCATAAATCTCAAAATCACAAAAGGTAATCCATAATAAAATCATCAAATATGCATAAAAGCATCAAATCACCATGAGCAAATATACATAGAAAATCATGATCACAACAACTCTTTATTGGCAACTGAAGGATCACTGATAATCAAAAGTATCCAATGGTTCTTAATAACCAAAATATATCTCAATCATACTGATCGAAGACTCCAAAAATGGTTGAGTCAAACATTTCACAACATGACATCATCAAGGATAAATCCACATTTCAGTCCCGTCATGGCGACTAGAAAATAACCAAGGATAACTGATCGATGACCAAAAATAATGGTTAAGTCAAGTATCTCATCTATAACAATCAGTATTACAACTAATACATAGAGCATTCCATCACATAACCATGGTTGGGTTATAAAGATCGAGATTAAAACATCATCATGACATCACAATCACATAACCCCCAAGCCTCTGGTAGACGTCCTATAACTGGTCAACACTAGTCAACCCAAAACCCAAAAACAATAGCATAAAGAATACACAATGTAAACACATGTTTTGATTTTGCTAAATTTTCAATTTTGAATTCAAATGCAAAAGTCTCGGTTTACATTTCCCAAACTATATAAAGTGGAGAGTTTTACCTAACCCATGTATTTGTTTGATAGATAAAAAGTTTCTCCACTAGACTCAATTTCCTAATTTCTCTAATAATATTTTGTTTACATAAAGTTTGTTTGAAAAAGACATTTCCAATGAATTCAATATTATCAACAAAATTTACATATTTCCAAAAATTTGACTTATAACACATTCTAATAATTATCATTAATTAAACTAAATTTAATTAAGTTAATTATTACTATTTCTTAATAATAGTTGATAAATTATTAATCACATTTTTAAATTATCTATCTTTACAAATCATTTTAAATAATGTAATTATTGATAATATATATACATATATGCTCATATATATATATATATATATATATATATATATATATATATATATATATATACATACATATATATATATATATATACATATATATGTGTATATATATATATATATACATATATATATGTATGTATATATATATATATATATATGTATGTATATATATATATATACACATATATATATATATATATATGTATGTATATATATATATATATATATATATGTATGTATATATATATATATATACACATATATATATATACATATATATATATAAATATATACATATATATATATACATATAAATACATATATATATATATAAATACATATATATATATATATATAATAATTTATAACATTATCTAATAATGAACAATACTTAATAACATAATATGTAAAACCGAATAAGGAAATCATTATACATAAGCGATATGCTATCGCCCATACCCCATGCTTGGTTATACTCGGCGTAGGTGTCGGGTATGTACCACCCATAGCCGCAGTGAATGCCTGCGACTACTATCGGTGAACAATATACAGGTCACGACGTCAGTCGTGTCCGCTGTAATAGTCCCGCCATAATAATAAATAGTGGAAAGGGAGGGGGTTACAGGGTATAACCCACCCCTCCATATGAAATTTTATATATATTTCAATTGCGGTTTCATTTTACCACCGACATTCGGTTTTAATAAAGAAATTTATAAACGTTTTACAAGAAACTAAATTCGCAGAGCGATACGACATTTGAACTTTCAATATATTTATATATGTACATATATGTATATATGTGTATATGTGTGTGTGTGTGTGTGTGTGTGTGTGTGTGTGTGTGTGTGTGTGTGTGTGTGTGTGTGTGTGTGTGTGTGCAGAATTTTTATAAACATATATATATATATATGCATTAAAAATGCAGATCTAAGATCATATATATATATATTTTTCACAAAGAATATATATATATATATATATACAATTATAAAATATTTACCTGTTAAATTTTCTCAATAACTTTCTAATGGATTTGGCTATAATTTAAACCCTAGCCCCATCTTCCTTTCAGATCTATAAAATTCTCAAATAAATTTAATTGCCCATATTGAAAATGCATACAATAAAAATATGAAATTCCCCAGAAGACATATGGAAGACACGAAGAAGAGAGGAATGCATGATGCGGAAATAGCATAAGAAAAATCACAAGAATCTACCTGGATTCTGATGCTAATTCGCTTTTCCTCAGAAAACCCGCAGAGCAAGCTCCCTTCTTCAGAACTCTCAAATCCTTCAATGCTCCCAATTGCTCTCCAAAAAAACTCTCGAATCCTTCAATGCTCCAATTAATGTCCAAAAAAACTCTCGAATCCTTCAATGCTCCAATTGCTCTCCAAAACTCTCTGAAGCTTCTAAGAATGCCTGAATATAAAGAACTCTCAAGAAACCTTTGGAATGTTTCTTGAAACCGCTAAAAGGTGTCACCAACTAAGCATGAGTCTTTTCCCACCCTTTTTGGTGAGTCATAGAGTTGTAGACACCTTGTGCTTAATTGATGCACTAACCCCCGTGTTGACACATGTTGATTCCCATGCAAGCTTATAACTCCAATTTTCTTTTTAAATAATTTCTATTGAAATATTTATATCTCCCATTTTAATTTTTATAACTTACATTTTAATTTTTATAACTTTTATTATTATTATTTATTTAGTACTTTATTATTATTTTATAATTATTATTAATTTTAATTTCTAATTTTCTTTTATTTAATTCTTTTTCTCAATAATTCACATTTAATTAATCACAATCAAAATATCAAAGATCATGATATTTTATTAATTTTCTCAAATAAATAATTTATTAATTAAATCTATTTGTTAAGACTTAATTAATGGAAAATTCACCATAGACCTCCAAGATAAAATATGAAATCCCATCATAGAACAAATCATACAAAATAAATCTAAAGGGTTAAAAAATCACAAAATATGTCATCCGACACATTCGATGGGTACTCAACTCTGATAATTGTCCTAACTCACTAGGACAAATGGTTTGTTTAGGTTTGGGATTTGGACTTGAGAATTTATCTCCCTTCTCTTAACACTAAGATAGTATAATAGGGTATGCTCATCCTGACAATTCAGGGAAGTCGATACCTGGTACCTGCAACCTGTAGAAACCATGCATGTACATACCATATATAATGCTAAGCTAAACAGACAATGGCAGGAAGTGGTGCATCGTGTAGATCTCGACTAAGCAGGTGACTACGACTCCCTTCCTTAACCACATTAGAAACACCATACAATAAGAAAACACGCAAACGATACACATGCAAGTATGGGGTAAGTAACCATAATAAAATACATGAGATAATAAACCATCTAACTAATCATCATTAATAACTGAAAACAATGTAATGATCATCATACATACATGAAAGGTAAAGTCTAAATGATCTCATCACATAACAACTGAATTCATATCACAATATCCGATAGTGTCAAAACAATACCACTAAACCATCAACATAAAACTAGTCTACATAGTCTAATAATAATAGCAACAATAAGTCTAGAAAAGATGTGAACGAGGGTAGGCACTACAATAGACAATTCTACTGATGATCGACAATCTTTCACAAATTTGTTCTTATACATCTTATATATGCAAATATGAACTTTTGGTGCATTTACATGTAAGGAAATGATGTATGATATATAAATTCAGTATATAGTTCCATAATTACCCCTCTTTCTTAGTTTGAGATGACATGATCACCTTCTTCATTGGATAAGGTGACCTCTTCTCCTTTAGCTCCACTACTTCCATCTTCTTCTCTCCTTTTCCATTTTTGGTTCATCTCTTTCCTTATTTTCTCAATGTCCACTTTTCCTTTACCTTTGTCTTTTGTTTGATTTGCTAAATGTACTTGAGTCTTTCAATTATTTATTATATGTCCAAACTTATGACATTTGGAACATGCATTCTTTGGTGCATAATTTTTCCTTTGATTTTTCTATTAGGGTTTTGTCTGTGATCTGCATTCATATGCTCTAAGCCCATATTACTGATAGTTATAGCAATATCCTTCAAATCTAGGTGTAGCAGATGGATTCCTTAGTCTTGACTTACACTCATATATTTGCTATCCTTGTTTCTTGTAGTAAAAATAGCAACCAATAAACATAGGTTTAGAATTTTACATACCATGTTTGCTTTGATAGATATTTCTAGTATGACCAAGTTTTCCACAGTGATAGCATGATCGTTTGTCCTTTGACTTTTCATTCCCTAGTTCTCCATTCCTCAATGATTCTCCTTTCTCAGTGCATGGATATCTTGACCCATTAGAACAAATAGATGACTTCATAAGTTCTTCAAAGTACTTCGTTGCCTCTTTTGGTTTGTTGAATCTCTCCATGAATTCTTTCTTAGTTTTTAGTTCATTCTTTAGTATGTCATTCTGTAATTTGAGATTTGCAATTTCCACATCCTTATGATTCAATTCCTGATTTGTAAGTATTAGTTCATTCATCATGTCCAATTGTGTTTTTGTGAGCTTCTACACATTTGATAACCTTTCTTCGGGTTTGGTAGTAATTACCCTTTTTGTCTTCTTCAATCATAATCTTTTCTTCTTCATCTTTTTTTATTTTGTCCAGGCATTTCATAGAGTCTTACTCATTAGATTTCATGTTCTCTTTTTAGTCCTCTTATTTCTTCATTCAGGAGTTTGTTCTTGTTAATTAGATATCTAGATGCTTTGTCATTGTGATTGATTGATTCAAACAATCCTTTAGTCTTAAATTCTTCATAGAAAATATGTTTTATCTGGATGGCAATTTTCCTTCTCCTTTCCTTCTCAAGTTTTTGCAATGTGAGTTGGATGTCAATCACTTGATTTTCAATGACCTTGTCTAATTTGAAAGCCTCCATCTCCAAGTTATTAAGCTTCTCTCAGAGAACCAATTATATGATGTCAATTGTTGATTGATGGAGTCATAAATAAAAATACTAGTGGGGGGTGGAGGGTGAATCAAAATCTTTACAACTTTAAAATTTTCACCAATTTATTCACATATATCAATAAACTTGTGCATACAAAACTTTTAATGATAACTCACTATAACATGTAAATTTGATCTATCACATGCATGAAAAAAAAACACATAACACAATATTTGTTACCTAGAAACCCTCCAAGGTAAAGGTAAGACTGGGGTGGGAATGTAACCCATAAATATTTAGTATTGTAGTAATAAAGTTAAACTGCGATGGTTACAATGTTTGATCATAAGATACGATCTACCTTGTGAGGAGTATACCTTGTTAAAGGTTTAAGAAAGTACTAGGTCTCACCTTTTTAGAGGATTTAACACTTACAAAAAAGTAAGAACTTTGCTAGGAGATTTACAAACATCTATTAAGACCACTTTGTTAAGAGATTTACCTTGATTTAAGTCAGTTAAAACTATTTCAGTACCCGACTCTTAGTATTCCCTATAAGCTTATTCCGAGTCTTCTCCTTGCTAACTGATCCTCTCCTCTAATATGATATTATTTATATTTCTCTTTCACTTCACTACTTATGAATAGGTCATTTTCTCTATTAAGTGATAAGAGAACCCTTTACTGACTTCTGATCTATTCTCAATCCTTTCCTTTACTTATCATCTCCCTCTCTTGATTTCTCTCACACTCAGATTTGCACTCTCACTGATCATATGATCTAGGTTAAGATCATAACTATATATAGAGTTTCAAAAAGAGTTTTCTAGATGATTCCATATTTTTCCTCTTAATGTTAATTACTGAACATACAACATAGGGATCTGTGATCCACATTGTGTAAATATTCTGTAAAAACCTCTGCATGTTTTAAATTTTCTATAGCAAGCTCTCCAAAATTTACATGTTCCTTCCAAGTTGGCCTAATTATCATTTTTCCTCAAAATTTGTTCCATTCCTGAATTTTATGTAAACTCTACATTTCTTGGTCTTTACTGTTTCTTGATGCTTGACATTGTTGTTGCTCAGTTTGTATTACTCTTCTAATGCTCAACATGTATTATGCTTAGTACACAATATGTAACTTGACACATGTATGCTTGATATATTCTCAGTCGTTGATGAGATCAGATTATATAGAAATTACTTGGTGATGATACACTTACTTGGATCGTATAGAGCTTGGTACATACTTGCTTTTGTACATGACTCAGCCTATATTGAGTATCTTAGTCGCAATGATGACCATGCGACTCTGCCTTGTAAATGACTCTGTGGTTGAAACTAATAGATAAAAATGGTTAGAGATACCAGCAATTAACAAATAAGAAGTATGCCCTAAATTTGGGAGAACTAGCCTCATGGTAGCTACATCAGACCCAAAAAATTGCTATGAAATTCAAAATTCTACTCTTTTTTTCTAGAATAAATGAAGAATGACGCTGGAGAGGATTTTTAGAACTCACCTATCATAGACATAATTTTTTTGGTAGCTCAATTTATTTACCTCCAACACCTTACCCTTTATTTAGTAAATCACAACTTCATAATGAGAAAATAACCCAAAGCATATACATATAAAGAAAAAAAAATTGAGAAGTAGCTTCACATGTCTCAGATAGCTAGTTTAATCATGAAAAGTTAATCTTGACAAGATAAAAATTGGAATCTTTGTATATGCTCAACATATTCCATTTCATGTAATGCCTTCTTTACTGTACTCCTTTACCTTTCTCGCACATTTGGTTCCAACATGCTTAGCACATTGAATATTGAACCTTTTAGAAAATGGTTCAAAGGTTAAGGTTTACACTAAAACAATGCCACTTTACATACTAGACACTTATTTGAAACAAAGACTTGCAACTTGGGGTGTAACGCCCCGCCAAGGGATCCAAAGAATTAACCTAGAGTTTCACTGAGTTTGGTAACATTTTTTTTTTTTAAATTTTTACATGAAAGTAAATACCATACATAACTTATTCACAATAACGGAAGCAATAGCAATGTCCATCTGAAAAGTAAACATAACATACATAACATATTACATTCTTTAAGATCACTTAACATTGAATTACATACATGAATCCATCTAGTACAACATCCACATGAAATAATAATGATAAGTCCAATGTTTAAACATTAAATTTTCAAATACTCAATCATCCTCTATACATGTCACAGGGTATGACAAGCTCAAAGAATATACATATGTAGAATAAGGTACATCATCCTATTCCAATCCATCATACATCAAAGTAGAGATAATCACATGATACATCATCATAGAAGACATATACATCCATCATAAAGATCAAACAAAATAAACTAAGTGCACGGTTCCTCCCAACTGTTAATAGCATCATTAGACCATCGTGGGCCCTAGCCATCCCTCCGTGCGTAACATCCCAAATCACCGAAGAGATCATCGGTATTAACATAGTAGGAATGTCACTCCTAACATATACAACATCATATGTAGAAAGTAATCTAACATGCAAATATAAGCATAAGATAACATCATCTAACATATGCTAATCATCAATAAAAGGATACATAACCACCATCATGAAGGACGCATCAGCCACGATGTCTCAATGAATCTCAAATGATAAGAGTGGAAAATATACTACCACCCGACTGCGTGGTACCTAAGTGGTCCACTCCCACCATGATGAGGAGATAATCTCAAGTCCCAAATAGGCTATCCATAACACATAGCACAAATCTCTATAGTCCAGGAATCCTAAAAGTATACTAACTCAAAGGTTCTAATCACAAAACTGACATCTACTTCCAACCTACTATGCAAGCGGGAAAGTGTCATCGCATTTATCACGTACAAGTTACCCTGGCAGTTAGCTAAAATCCACGGGTCCATACTGATCTCATGTAGCCACTAGTATCCTCTCATATTGACAAGGCATACTATGGAATGCAAGGTCACAACCATGCGTTCTCACTACTCCCATCCTAGCCTATACAAGCACTCAAGGCATGGGCGAGAACCAAAACTCTTATCTTTTTAGGTTCATTCAGTTAGTATTAGATGTGAATGTTATCACTTATTAATCCAACTTACAATGAGTTACCCTGGTAGCCTCTTAGGGCCTCGGCTCCCATTGCAAGCCACTTCCCGTCACTACATGCAGATATCCTACCCTAATGCTCATGGAATCATAAATCTCAAAATCACAAAAATAATCCATAATAAAATCATCAAATATGCATAAAAGCATCAAATCTCCATGAGCAAACATCCATAGAAAATCATGACCACAACAGCTCTCTATTGGCAACTGAAGCATCACTGATAATCAAAAGTATCCAATGGTTCTCAATAACCAAAATATATCTCAAACACACTGATCGAAGACTCCAAAAATTGAGTCAAACATGTCACAACATGACATCATCAAGAATAAATCCACATTTCAGTCCCATCATGGCGACTAGAAAATAACCAAGGATAACTGATCGATGACCAAAAATAATGGTTAAGTCAAGTGTCTAATAAATAAGAATCTCAACTATAACAATCAGTATTCACATCCAGAGCGTTCCACCACATAACCATGGTTGGGTTATAAAGATTGAGATTAAAACATCATCATGGCATCACAATCACATAGCCCCCAAGCCTCAGGTAGACGTCCTATACTGGTCAACACTAGTCAACCCAGAACCCAAAACAATAGCATAAAGAATACACAATGTAAACACATGTTTTGGTTTTGCAAAGTTTTCAAATTTGAATTCAAAAGTCTCAGTTTACGTATTCCCAAATTAACATCAAGTGGAAAAATTTCACATTTTATCTAACCCAAGTATTCATTTGATAGATAAAAGTTTCTCCATCAGACTCAATTTTCTAATTGATTTATATGACATTTCAATGAATCAAAAACTTTGATTATATATTCTAATAATTAATCTTAATTAAAAACTAAGTTTAATTAAATTAATTATTAATATCTCTTCATAATTGACAAGCTTAATAGCAATATTTTACTCATTAAAAAAGTGATCCATTCATTGAGAACTTTATAATAATCATTTATAATTAATAATATATACATATATACTTATATACATATACATACATACATATATATATATATATATATATATATATATATATATATATATATATATACACACACACACATATATATATATACATACATAAATATATATATAATAACATTTAATAATTAATAACATTGCAACTTATAAAAAATGAAATCGAAATTCATATCCAAATCGTATATGAAATAATCATTGCAAATATAATTTAAAACCAACACAAATAACACAATGCGATTTAAAATCGCACGGCTATTAAAGTGTCGCACCACAGGTACATTGCGATCGCAAGTACCCTGCAATCATGCAGGCCTACAGTTGGTGGGGTACAAAGTACCCGCCCGCCCAACGTTATATATATATATATATATATATATATATATATATATATATATATATATATATATATATTTTTTTTTTTTTTTTTTTTTTTAAATTTTTTTTTTTAACAATCGCTTACGCGATTTCCATACAAACTTTGCGATTTGGTTTTAATGTTTCTTAAACGTTTTCGCCCACAGTATGTAATTGGTTTTTTTTTAACAAATATATATAAATATATACAAAATTAAAAATATCACAATATATGAACATATATACACATGTATATATATATATATATATATATATATATATATATATATATATATATATATATATATATATATATATATATATATATATATATATATATATATATATATATATATATATATATATATATATATATATATGTATATATGTATGTATAAGCAAATTGACAATTTATGATTACAATTTCAATTTTTCAGAATTCCTCCATAGATCTTTGATCTCCAAAATTTCCAACAATTAATCTAATGGGTTTGGCTATGAATCTCAACCCTAGCCCCGTTTTCTCTTTTTTTTAAAAATCCATGCATATAAAATTCTCAAATAAATTTAATTGCCCAAATTGAAAATGCATACAATAAAAATATGAAATTCCTCAGAAGACATATGGAAGACACGAAGAAGATAGGAATGCATGATGCGGAAATAGCATAAGAAAAATCACAAGAATCTACCCGAATTCTGATGCTAATTCGCTCTTCCTCAGAAAACCTGCAGAGCAAGCTCCTTTCTTAAGAGTTCTTGAGTCCTCCAATGCTCCAATTGCTCTCCACCCTCCCTCTAAGCTTCTATGAATGCCTGAATATAAAGAGCTCTCAAGAAACCTTTGGAATGCTTCTTGAAACCGCTGAAAGGTGTCACCAACTAAGCATGGGTCTTTTCCAACCTTTTTGATGAGTCATAGAGTTGTAGACACCATGTGCTTAATTGATGCACTAACCCCCGTGTTGTTGACACATGAGAAATAGAAAAGTGCGTTAATTCCCATGCAAGCTTATAACTCCAATAATTTCTATTTAAATTTTATAACTTTCATTTTAATTTTTATAACTTTTATTATTATTATTATTTTTTTACTTTATTATTATTTTACAATAATTATTAATTTTAATTTTTAGTTTTCTTTTATTTAATTCGTTTTCTCCAATAATTCACATTAATTAATTACAATCAAAATATCAAAGATCATGATATTTTATTAATTTTCTCAAATAAATAATTTATTAATAAAATCTATTTATTAAGACTTAATTAATGGAAAATTCACCATAGACCTCCAAGATAAAATATGAAAACCCATCATAGAACAAATCATACAAAATAAATCTAAAGGGTTAAAAATCATGAAATATGTCATCCGACACATTCAGTGGGTATTCAACTTTGATACTTGTCCTAACTCACTAGGACAAATGGTTTTTAGATTTGGAATTTGGACTTGAGAATTTATCTCCCTTCTCTTATCATTGAGATAGTATAATAGGGTACGCTCATCCTGGAAATTCAGGGAAGTCGATACCCAGTACCTGCAACCTATAGAAAAACCATGCATGTACATACAATATATAATGCTAAGCTAAACAGACAATGGCAGGAAGTGGTGCATCATGTAGATCCCGACTAAGCAGGTGACTACGACTCCCTTCCTTAACCACATCAGAAATGTCATACAATAAGAAAACACGCACACCATACACATGCAAATATGGGGTAAGTAACCATAATAAAACACATGAGATAATAAACCATCTAATTAATCATCATTAATAACTGAAAATGATGTAATGATCATCATACATACATGAAATGTAAAGTTTAAATGATCTCATCATATATCAACTGAATCCCTATCATAATCTCTGATAGTGTCAAAACAACACCACTAAATCATCAACATAAACTAGTCTACATAGTCTGATAATAATAGCAACAATAAGTCTAGAAGAGATGTGAACGAGGGTAGGTACTACATGGGGACAATACGAAACATGTGAGTGCAAAAAAACTCTAGTATGAAATAGAAACCTTGAACTTCTAAATCATTTTGAAAAGGGTTCAAGGTTCAAGTTCATGAGTTCTTTTTACTTTACTTCATTAATTAACAAAGATTTGAAGAAAACATGTGTGACAAGTGAATTTGGGACCAATGAACATTTGAAATTTTGAAATGGGTTCAACCCAATGGTTCACAAGGATATTTTGTTATTTAAAGGATGCAAGGTGAAATGACACTTTAATAAAATGGAAATGATTTCGATAAGGACCAACCAAGATATAATCAACATGATTTATTTTTCTTAAGAGAGTAAAACTCCACATATGCAAAAAAATGGGTCAACGTGTCTTAAGAAGATTAAAGTAATATGGAGAGAGAGCCATGGATCAATTAGAAGAATTATTACAAAAAAAAAGTTAAAAGGGAGGGTGTTGATCTAGTAGACAAAAGAATTATAGTTCTGTAAATCAACAGGGATATCATGAATACAAATAATTATTAGGACCTAGGC
This sequence comes from Cupressus sempervirens, assembly GCA_028749045.1. NCBI lineage: Eukaryota > Viridiplantae > Streptophyta > Pinopsida > Cupressales > Cupressaceae > Cupressus > Cupressus sempervirens. The sequence goes on from CM053792.1 coordinate 601,835,339, forward strand.
CCGAATAGACTCCTATTAGAGTTATAGAAGCATATTATTAGTTGGACTGTGAAGGATCTCATATAATTTTATATGGAGGATATAGGTAATGGATCTATAAAAAAATAAATCAACTGCAGGCCATTAAATTTACTCCTAAATATAGGGATAAGTCTCTAATTAAAAATTAAAAACTAATTACATCAAGTTAAATATAAACTACAATATTTTTACTAGAATCTTAGGTAAAAGGTGTGATAACATTAACCCTCAAGTTATCAAACCCACTCAAATAAGTTTTATGAAAGGTAGGTATGTCACTTATTGGAAAGTAATTAGATGGGATAAGGATTCCAACCAACAAGTTTTGATAATTCTTTTAGAGTATGAGAAAGCACATGATAAAATCAAAGAGAAATTTACATTCATGATGCTTAAAATTTTGGATTTTCCTTAAGTGTTTTCCAAAATGGTCCAAACTCTAATAAATAATGAGAGGTCTTGGGTGTAAATTAGTGGAAGTAGATTAAAACCAATTTAACTATCAAGTTCTAATAGATAGGGCTTCCCTTCAATGCCCACCCTATTTTTTATTGTTATTGATGCCCTATACTATATACTTGGAGACAAGTCAATGTGTCCAAGAGTTCAAGGAGTGAGACTTCCTAATGGTGATTATCTGAACAAGATATAGTTTAAATATGAAATTATTATTTTAATACAACTAGAACAAAAGAATAACAATGAATTGATGCATATGATAAATTTGATTTGTTCATCCTCCAATAGTAACATGTACCATTCTAAGTATATTATGCTTTATTGGGAGGAGTCCCCTCTAATTTGGTTGGGAAAATTCTCTCTCGTGGGTAGGGCCCAACTATCAAGCGAGATAACTTGGTGTTCATTTCTCAATTTAACCTAATTTGATAAGTATTTAGGAATGGATTCAATGCAAAGTTTTCAAAAATTTGGGAAAATAGAATAATCATTTTCTTTCCATGGCTAGGAGAATCCAATATTTAAAAAGATTTTGTCAAATCTCATTCGATGTTTACTATGAATCTTCTTGGATTTCTACATTTATCTATCTAGTTTTCTTTAGAAACAAATAAGATATTTGTTGTGGTTTTATGAAAATAGTACAAAAATAGAGAAATGTTATCAAATTGAAATGGTTTGTGATAAGTAAAAACACATGAGGCCTAGGCTTGACACATATCAATACCAAGTAATTTATCTTTCTATTAAATGGATAATCAAATCTATCTAAGGGGAATATCCCTATTAGGTCCAAGTTCATGATAGTGTTTCTAGGGAAATCCCTTCTAACATCCCTCTTAGAAAGGAATACATATTAAGACCCACTATTAGGAAGTTTCTTAGTCAAATTGGTTGGTTCAATAGTTTTAAAGGTTATTTAGAAAGGGTGGGACTATATTAGAACTAATATTTCTAATAACCATGTCATTGCATCTCGCAACTAAATTTGTGGGGAACAATCTATGAAGTGGAACTTGAGAAAGGGGGATAAGCCCCTTGCCTTGATTCAAGGATGTTCTACTAGAAACTGAGCCTACAAGGGTATTTTTAAGATGACATACATTATTCAGAACATATCCTTGATTAGTTGACTAAAAATGGCAGATATATAACACCAGTGTATACTTTAAGAACACCCCCCCCTTAGAAAAGGTGTAAAAACTTGGCGAAAGGTGTAAAACACTGACAAAAAAAATTAATTTTTGTGGCAAAAAAAAATTAGTTTACAAAGAAAAAATAATAATCTCCTTTGGCGAATCTTTCATAGTCTCTTGAACAATGTGTAAAATTTGGGCAAATTGTGTTATTTTAAAACCACAAAAAATATATACATTGGAGAACAAAAAATAATTATCATAGTAAAATATTAATCTTCTGGGAAAATCGTTTCATTGTATTAGATGGAAAGTATATACATTAGTGAATATTAATAATTTTAAAAATAAACATAAATTTTGTGGGTGAATTAATTCATTGTGCTACTGCTAGACATAAAATATATAGATTACAATTATGTGGTTAAATTTTATAATAATATTACAATAAATTAAATTAAATTAATTTCTTACAAAATAAGTAAAATAGAAAATTTATATCTATCTCCCATCTCTAAAAGGGCTAGAAAATAACATGGCTAGAAACAAGCTTGATGCAATAATTTTTTTATTAAAATATTTAGATGTACATAATACAAAATGAATACACAAGTAAGATAATTTGTGAACTATTGAAAAGAAAGGTGTGATGTTATGATGTGGAATTGACCCCAATACTCCCAAAAGAGACATTTAATAGCATAATGTCTTACTACTCCACTACTAAAACATTCAAAGGCTAACTTATTGTATACTTGCTCAATACATTATCTAGTTAAGTGACACATTTTACCACTTCATTTTAATGAAATTCATATTTAATTTTACCTTCATTGTTCTCATATTTTGACATCATTCATTCATTAGAGATTCAAAATTATGCTTCATCTTGTACAACTCATTCTCAAATATTATCAAGATGTTTCAATTAATCAAACATGGATTTTCAACCCATAACTTTTAGATATTATTTATCACCCAAACAATTCTCTAGGAACATAGCATTTATTTAGTCTACAAATCTTAGAATATAAATTTAAATTTTAGAATGGAGGGCATTATATGTGATAAGGTACAAAAAAAAATGGGATAAGCTTGTGTATTTTTGGATAAGGTTTGGGTTTTGGAGAGTATCTTGTTTAGAACACTTGTAAGTCTCTATAGAAAGTTTTGGTTTAAAATAATTGGTTAATGTTTACACAAAGAAAATTACCCCTATAGTTAAAAAATACTATCTATTTTAATATATGAAATTAACCAGTTTTGGGAAATTTTATGCAAGGACCTAGATGTGTACTCCAATTTCCCTTGATCTTGTTGCTATTAATACTCAAATATTTATCTTCTCCTTTTTTTATTCTATGTTGTAATGTTTAAATAATTTTTTCATGATTAAATAATCATTGATCACAACTTCACATAATCATTTATTTTATTATATTATAAAGTTTGACCATCTAAATCCCAAGTTATTTGATTAAAATAATGTCCCCCTTTTAATTAAATAAATAATTAGAACCCTTTATCCTAATTGAACATAAATATGACTTTCTAAAACAAACAAAATTGAAACAACTAACATGAAGAGCACTCTTTTTAGAAATTTCCTAAAAGTGCACATAAATGTGATTTTCTGAAATTAAATAAATAAAATGACACAACATAAAATGTACTCTTTTTAGAAATTTCTAAAACAAACAAAATTGAAACAACTAACATGAAGAGCACTCTTTTTAGAAATTTCCTAAAAGTGCACATAAATGTGATTTTCTCAAATTAAATAAATAAAATGACACAACATAAAATGCACTCTTTTTAGAAATTTCCTAAACCTTGAGCACACAAATCAACAACAAGAAGATCTCCACCGTTGCTCAAATTTTAATCTTAGCCGTCCATTCACTTTTGATTTCTATAAAATGTAGTCTCTCTCCTCATTTTAAAAGATCTCATATAGGTTTCCTGGGATTATCTCTTATCTCTTTTTTCAACTCCTTTTGTTTATAAATCGGGCATATTTTTGGCCTACCCCTTTTTAGTTCCATTAATATGCTTGAGGTTATCTCTAGAAGCATGTCAGGTCTTGAGAACTATTGGAACATCTTTGGTCTTTCTTTTGTTTGGAAGTACTTTAGTTAATCTGGAAATGATGCAATGACAATGTTTTCGAAAGCATAAACGAGAACCTAACCAAGTCTCTAAGGAGATTAATATTTCATAATATTGATTTGAAGGTCCCTATCATACTCAAAATGAGAGAAATGAAGTTTCTTGACTTACTAAAAGGTGGATCTGCCAAATTCTATAGATCTAAAGCATATTATTAGAATATCTAAGTATTTATAGTCACTCCTAAACTTTTATTCTAGAATATTGTAGTGCACTCCCAAAATATCTAAGTATTTATATTTTCAATTGTCAATATCTTCTCCTATTGCATTTTGATATTAAATTGGATAAAATAGATCTCAAGATTACGTGAATTGTGGAATACACTCAAAATATTATGGAATAAATCTGCACCAACTAAAAATTTGGGTAAGTTCAATGACTTATACCCGAGGTTGCACAAATTATGAGCTTTATGGGAGGAACGAAATATGGTAAGTTTTAATATCTTACAAAGAGAGATTAATCAAAATAAAAATTATGTTAATTTTTCTTCCATTAATTTCTAATTTTCATAAAGTTATTTTATTTAGTTAAAATTTCTTTTATTGGTTTTAATTTCTTTTATTTAATTTTATTAACTTAGCAATTTTTTAATGACTCTAGCTTTAGTTTTTAATATTTTTGTATGTTAGTTCTTTAAATATTTCCATTACATGCTTACATCTTACCATTTATTACTACTAATTATTCTCATTATAATTATAAATTAGATTAAATTTTAATAGATTTATATTTGGGGCTCACAATTTAGTGTGTTTGTTGAGTGGCATGTTATTGTTGTACTTATCAAGGTTAAAACCCTTATTGTACCATTGTGATTTTCTGTGTACCCAACTTTTATACTTAACGTTATTTCCTCAAACTAAAAAATAAAATTGACAAAAAATAGTAACACTAAAATAATTTTTAAAATTAACGTAAATAATATTTAATTAAGAATATAATTCATTGAAGATCTTCTAATTAAATTTTTGTTTTAACATGTTTAATTAAGAGTTTACTATAGAAAATGTAAGACCTCAAAAAAATTTCCAATTTTTAAAAGACATTTAATATCGTAAACTCATTTTACATTTACTATGTACTGCTCAAACTTTAATTTAAAATTTCTAACTATATTTATGATGATTATATTTGATTGACTCCTTTTTGAATATGTATGTTTAAATTTTAATTAATAAAAAAAATCTATTCATCAAAAAAAAATAAAGATGACAATTTTTTAATAAAGACTCAAATATCAAGATAATTAAAAATATACTATAGAAAATGTAAGACCACCTATTTTCCTTTGAAAATATAAAAAATAAATAAAAGAAAATTTTCTAATAAAACATCACTTTGCATTTACCATACAACACTTGAAATAAAGAGTGGAGTCCACACAACCAATAAAACTTCAAAAAATTCATTTAAAATGCTTTTATTATGCCAAGAGGCATATACAATGGCAAAAACACTTCCCAGCACAAAGAATATTCCAAGGAATAATCCGTTTAAGGAAAAAAGATTTGGTGAGAGTTACAAATGAAATTAAAATATGGAATGCCATTTGGCAATCAAAAAGATTTGGTGAGAGTTACAAATGAAAGTAAAATATGGAATGCCATTTGGCAATCAAAAAGATTTGGTGAGAGTTATAAACGAAATAATAGGCCCGAAAAAGTAGGGCCCAAAAAAGTAGGACCCGAAGAAATAGGGCCCGAAAAAGTAGGGCCTGAAAAAATAGGGGCGAAATAATTTCAATATGATTTTTTTTTTGTTAAATATAATTTTGCATGCACATTTATACTTGTTTTTTGTGGGGAGTGGGGGAATTTGAAACAAATTCGTGGAATGTGAAGAGACGTCTGTTGGGAGATATGAGGAGCCTCTCAGAAGTTATAAAACCAAGACTCACCATTTCATTTTCATTTTATGTTTTTGCAGGAAGGAAGAGGTGGAGGTTATTGGAGAATTAGATTGGAGTTTTTGAATAGGAGTAGATTGAAGTTTTCGAGTAACATTTTTGTAGGTGAAATTTCTATTTTTTATTTACATTTTCATTTAGATTTAGATGTAGATGTAAATTGAAATTCAAAATTAGTTATAATATTCTACTTTGATTTAGATTTTAATTTTAATTAATTTCATTTAGATTTAGAATTTTGTTCATAACTATTTAGGCTTGCATTTAATAGTTTAGTCTTGCATGTTTGATTTAGATTTAGATTTGTATTCAAAATCTATTTGATTTATATATTTTATAATACTTTTCATTTACATATTTTAAAAGTGCATGTTTCAAATTAGTTTTATATTTGCATGTTTCATATTAGTTTTAGATTTTCATATTTCAAAATAGTTTACTATTTCGTAATAAAAAGGATTATATTTGTTTAATGTTTGTGATTGTGAAATATGCATATCCGTACTACGCATCATTTAATTCTTTTTTATCTAGGAATGCTTTGAGTGCAATAATATATTAATTAATGACTTTAAGACGTATATTAATATCAAACAATAGAAAGAATCATTTGAGTTTAAGATGTATGTATGATTTCTTTCTATTTTGTGATTTCTTTTTATTTGTTTGAGTTTAGAATCATTTGAGTTTAAGATGTATGTTTTTTGAGCTTAGAATCTTTTTATATATAAAAGGCAATGCCGCCATATCAAACATAATATATAATTAATGTTAATATATTATTATTTTAAATTAAAATCTTATCTTTTATTTTCTAATTTTACATATAGATGGCAATGCTGCCATATTTATATTATATTAATATATTAATGCTAATATATTATTATATTTTTAATTAAAATGTTAGCTTACATTTTCTAATTTTACATATGGATGGCAATGCCGCCATATTAATGCTAATATATTCTCTCATAATAAAATGTGTCCTTTTATTTTATTTTTACTATACGTTAATGTTATACTAACTTTTGTTATTTTTATTAAAATGTTAGTTTACATTTTCTAATTTTACATATGGATGGCAATGCCGCCATATTAATGCTAATATATTCTCTCATAATAAAATGTGTCCTTTTATTTTATTTTTACTATACGTTAATGTTATACTATTTTTTGTTATTTTTATTAAAATGTTAGTTTACATTTTCTAACTTTAAATATAAATCGCAATGCCACCATATTTATATTATATTAATGTTTCTTCTGTATCTAAAATATTTTATATTTTATATTTGTTTCATTATCTAAGGTGACTTAAAATTTAGATACCACAATATGACTACTTTGGTGACGAAGTTTTAAAAGTTCACAACTTTCCAACTTGCTTAGAATATAATGTGTATAAATTAAAGTTAGTTTAAGTTTTTAATTTTTTTTATATGGAAGGCAATGCCGCCATATCAAACATAATATTTTAATGTTAATATATTATTATTTTTAATTAAAATGTTAGCTTACATTTTTGAATTTTACATATGGATGGCAATGCCACCATATTTATATTATATTAATGTTAATAAATTCTTTCTTAATATAATGATAGATTTTTTATTGTATTTTTCATTTATTTTGCTAACTTAACTCATTTTTTTAAATATAATTAGCTATGGTGAGACCGAGGTTGAACTTTCAATGCAATATGGTTTTTACATTGATATACTCTACACTTCATAATGTTACTTAACTTATTATGTTATGCAAAATATTTTGATTTCAAATTTATATCCCTCAAATTAACTATTATTCACATGATTCTAATTTTAAATATATATCATATTTTCTTTTAGCAATGCCACCTTCTAACAGAGAGTCAAGGATAGCTAACATGAGCCCAATAGCTTCCACAGGCTCGAACCATTTTATTGAGACAGAGTTTGATAGCTGCAAGCGGATAATTAAAGAGTCTTGTATAACTATGCTCATAGCTCTTGAGAATGTAGCTCTGGCAATTGATGATGTACAAGAAGTTGACATTATTGACATGGAAGATATTGTGAGATTTGTTCGTAATGCATCTGCAAAAGTAGATGTGTTTCCATCCATGATGAAAGAAGTGTACAATGATAAATTAACAAATGAAGGCCGCAATAGAAATTATATCTTTGAAGAATGTGCTTATATATACTTAATATGCTTCTTGTGGTTGTGACTTTTTGTCTTCCAACATGGAAATTCTCAATCTATTTAGCTAAAAATAGTATATATGGGAATCCATGTTTCTCTCATCCATTTGTCTTATTTCTCATTGCATGTCTTACACATTCCCTTTCATTCCTCGTAATTAATATTATTGTTAAATAACTAGCTTTTATATATATATATATATATATATATATATATATATATATATATATATATATATATATATATATATATATATATATATATATATATATATATATATATATATATATATATATATATATACTGAGAGTCATCCTTCTCGAGGCACCTAATTTAATTCAAATCATATCGAACACAAAAAATAAGCTAGTTATTTAACAATAATATTAATTAGGAGGAATGAAAGGGAATGCATAAGACATGCAATGAGAAATAAGACAAATGGATGAGAGAAACATGGATTCCCATATATACTCTTTTTATCTAAATAGATTGAGAATTTCCATGTTGGAAGGCAAAAAGTTACAACCATAAGAAGCCCACCATCATCAGATCTTTTCGACATCTACGGTCGAAAAGCAACTAAGATTTTTGCTCAAATTTATAAATCGTTAATTCCTTGAATTTCTATGATGGAAGTTGAAAGGTCACAATCACCAACAATCCTGCACCATCAGATCTTTAGGAGATCTACAGTTGAGAACACTCAACAATGGACGTGAAAATTTATCTACTTCATTATAGGTTGGAGCTCCTGCTCTTCCATTTGAACTACACAGTTTTGCTAAATTCTAAAGCTAATGGAAACAACAGAAGATCAATATGACAAACCAGTCCTACTTTGACACAAACCTCCACAAGCAGTAGAGTAAGGAGCATTCTCGTTTTCTAGTTTTCAATCCCATTTTATTAAAAAAAAATACTTCTTTTAGAAAATTTTTTCTCCATTTGATCAGATTGCATTTGGGTGGCTAGTTTTCCAATTGGGTATTGATTTTGAAAGAGAAAGACAAGTTCTTTTTTTCTTTCAGGTATGCTAAAAATCCTTCATTGTTGAACACTTTTATAAATTTATACTCTTTTTCTTTTGGCCTATTTGAGGCATTCATAGATTAGTGATTACATGCTTAATATGAGTAGTAATGACCGATTTGCATGTTAGGCTGATTGCTACATCGGCATGTGAGAATGCCTGAAGAGAATTGAAATATGTATGATCCAAATGAAGTAGATGAATCCATTGTTTAATAAATTAGAGAGAAATTCAACAAAGATGAATTCTTTTGATGTTTTGATGTAGATATGAATGGTCATGCTGAGGAAATGGGATTTTCTTCCTTGTCATACGAATACCAGAAGGAAAGCTCAACACTGAATCTCACAAGGGTGTCATTGAAAGGCCCAACGAAAGGAGTGTCAAAGAAAGGGAAAATATCTTTGGGTGATAAGTTTTCAGCATATGGTCTTGACATGCAGGGGCATTGTAGTTCTACACAAATGGAGCAATTGGATCATATTGTGGCTTCTACTTGTACAAAAGTTGGGCCTTTGTTAAGTGGAACTGGACAAACATTTCATTATGATAATAATTCAATGGTTTTGTCACCCGAGATGAGGTCTCAGATATTGGATTACCATCTTGAATAGAATGATAACCATATTACAACTCCAATCAATGTTGTTCCACTTTCAACTGCGTCATACTATATTCGTGATGAGATTTCTTGCAGTAGAAACTATGGCGGTGGTGGTGGGATTAATCAGAGTGCAAAGAGGGTTGGGAAGTACTCCAACGGAGTGCAAAAAAGACACAATGTGATTAAGGGCCAGTGGACTGCAGAGGAAGACAGGTTTTGCTATGATTATTCCTTTTGTTTTTTTTGTTTTTGTTTTATTTTGCATTCAGATATTTGGGCTTTCCAGTTTTTCTTGTTTGTTTTTGGCTTTTTTGCTCTGAAGTCAAAGAGTCGGTGATGTAGGTTGCTTGTGAATTTGGTAGAGCAATATGGGCTGAGAAAATGGTCACAAGTAGCACAAATGCTGATAGGTCGAGTGGGAAAATAGTGCAGAGAAAGATGACACAACCATTTTCGCCCTGATATTAAGGTTCTTGCCCATTTCTTACTTTTCTCTTTCCTTTTGGCGTGATTGTTTGGTCGTATTTTGATAGCCCATATTTCTCTAAGGTAGAGACATTAGGAGGTTTGGAGCCGGCGAAGTCATCAAAAATTTAAAGTTTTTCCTATTATTTATATGACTAACTAAATGTTTTGCACAAAACCATACGATTTTTAATGCACACATTTGGCCTGATAAGCAGAATTATTATATTATTTCCTCTGTTAAGAATTATTAGAATTGATTTGTGTCATGTAATGCTCCCCTTTCGCATATAGATACTTAATTTTTTTGGATGTGAGACACAATAAGTAATGAAATGTTGTTCAGAAATGATCTCCGATGGTACAATGTTCACTTTCTCTAGCAGAAAGTGAAGACTCTGTAGAAACAATATTCTGTTATGAAAATAGAGTGCATTGCTATTTCTGATTAATGCAAATGCTTTTTTTAACTTGTGTGATTTTGGCAACAGTACTTTGAGAGGGGTGATTTTTGTTTTATAGCGATGTCTTAATTTTAATTTTTGGCACAGAGAGATTTATGGACAGAAGAGGAGGAAAGAATGATTGTGAGGGCTCATGTAGAGTTGGGGAACAAGTGGGCAGAGATAGCAAAGAGGCTTCCTGGCAGAACAAAGAATGCAATTAAAAACCACTGGAACACCACCAAGAGGAGGCAGTCTGGGCAGCACTACTCAAGAAGAGCTCTTGATGGCAGCCATGATAGGAGCTCCATTCTAGAGGAATATATCAAGAGTTTGAATCCCCCACAAACATGCATCAAGGGAAAGGAGGACTCTCTCCACTTCCCTCACAATGACTCGACTACCACCATTAACAACAATGTGTCCATCATATCTAATTCAATCCCCTCCTCTTCCCATCACCACCACCACTTCTCTCCTCCTCCTCCTCCTCATGACAATGCTAGTAGCACCATTAACTTGTCATTTTTGTTAGATGGTGTTCCCACTAGAGATGATGAAAACATGTTGGTGGATGAATTTGTGGATGTTGAGAACAATATGGTGGGTTTAGAGAATGAAAAGAGGGAGATTGATCTTATTGAGATGGTGTTTGGATTTTTCTCTCCTCCCAGTAATGACAACTCTCAATTCTCTTTTTTACTCCCTCCTCTTCTATGATGTAACAAGATTTTATTAAAATAACTATTTTGGTTTTTGTCAGCTACCATCCCTTCAACTTCCCGATCTCAGTCACAACCTCCTACAAGGCCAAATCCCTGACTGTCTTCGCAACTTTGCCAATTTGACAATTTTTTGTTCTTCCAAGTTTTTGTTCTTATTCTAAATCAACCAAGTGGATGAATGTAAAATGATTTTGATCATGTAATATAAAAAGTGAATTCTATACTAATTAATTTTATCTAAAGAAATATATAATATATATATTATATTATATTATATATAATAATATATATTATATAATATATAATATAATATATACTATACTATATAATATATTATATATATATGTAATATATTATATAATATATTATATTATATATATATAATATTATATTATAAATTATAATATAATATATTATATAATATATGATATATATATATATATATATTATATATATATTATAATATATTATATTATATATATAACATTATATTATATATATAATATATTATATAATATATTATATTATATATTATATTTATATATATATTATAATATATTATATAATATATTATAATAAATTGTATAATATATTATTATTAATAGATATAATATATATAATATATATACAATATCATATATAATATATATATATATATTATATTATATATATAATATATTATATAATAATATATTATATATAATATAATATTATATAATAATATATTATATATAATATAATATTATATATTATATTATATAATATATTAATATATTATATATAATATAATATTATATATTATATTATATATTATATATATTATATTATTATATATAATATATAATATAATATATTATATATATTATATATAATATAATATATTATATTATATTATATTATATATATTTTATATATTATATATTCTATACTAATTAATTTTATCTAAAGAAATATATATAATATATATAGTATATATATATTATATATATATATTTATTTATTTATTATATATATATATATTATTTTATATATATTATTATATATATTTTATATATATAATATAAAAATATATATATATATATATATAATATTATATATATTGTTATATATAATATATTATATATTATATTATATATATATAATATATATTAAATATCTCAAACTATTTCAAAATATATTCTAATTTTTTTCCCACCCACCCTGATTCTAAATGAGTAGGAGGAGGAGGAGGAAGAGAGAAGTATAAAATATATATATTATATATAAGATTTGTTATGTTATATATAATATAACATAAAAAAAAAAATATATATATATATAACATAACAAATCTTATATATAATATATATATTTTATACTTCTCTCTTCCTCCTCCTCCTCCTCCTACTCATTTAGAATCAGGGTGGGTGGGAAAAAAATTGGAATATATATTATATATACATATATAATATTATATATAATATATATAATATTATATATATTATATATATTATATACATTTTATATTATATTAATGTTTCTTCTGTATCTAAAATATTTTATATTTTATATTTGTTTCATTATCTAAGGTGATTTAAAATTTAGATTCCACAATATGACTACTTTGGTGACAAAGTTTTAAAAGTTCACAACTTTCCAACTTGCTTAGAATATAATGTGTATAAATTAAAGTTAGTTTAAGTTTTTAAATTTTTATATATGGAAGGCAATGCCGCCATATCAAACATAATATTTTAATGTTAATATATTATTATTTAAAATTAAAATGTTAGCTTACATTTTTTAATTTTATATATGGATGGCAATGTCGCCATATTTATATTATATTAATGTTAATAATTTTTTTCTTAATATAATGATAGATTTTTTATTGTATTTTTCATTTATTTTGCTAACTTAACTCATTTTTTAAATATAATTAGCTATGGTGAGACCGAGGTTGAACTTTCAATGCAATATAATTTTTACATTGATATACTCTACACTTCATAATGTTACTTAACTTATTATGTTATGCAAAATATTTTGATTTCAAATTTATATCCCTCAAATTAACTATTATTCACATGATTCTAACTTTAAATATATATCATATTTTCTTTTAGCAATGACACCTTCTAACAGAGAGTCAAGGATAGCTAACATGAGCCCAATAGCTTCCACAAGCTCGAACCATTTTATTGAGACAAAGTTTGATAGCTGCAAGCGGATAATTAAAGAGTCCTATATAACTATGTTCATAGCTCTTGAGAATGTAGCTCTAGCAATTGATGATGTACAAGAAGTTGACATTATTCATCTACTTCATTTGGATCATACATATTTCAATGCTCTTCAGGCATTCTCACATGCTGATGTAGCAATCAGCCTAACATGCAAATCAGTCATTACTACTCATATTAAGCATGTAATCACTAATCTATGAATGCCTCAAGCAGGCCAGAAGAAAAAGAGTATAAATTTATAAAAGTGTTCAACAATGAAGGATTTTTAGCATACCTGAAAGAAAAAAAAACTTGCCTTTCTCTTTCAAAATCAATACCCAATTGGAAAAGCAGCCACCCAAATGCAATCTGATCAAATGGAGAAAAAAATTCTAAAAGAAGTATTTTTTTTTTATAAAATGGGATTGAAAACTAGAAAACGAGAATGCTCCTTACTTTACTGCATATATATATATATATATATATATATATATATATATATATATATATATATATATATATATATATATATATATATATATAATACTTCTCTCCTCCTCCTCCTCCTCATTTAGAATCAGGGTGGGTGGAAAAAAAGTTGGAATATATTTTGAAATAGTTTGAGATATTTCAGAACTACAGACTTTTTAGATTGCCACTTTTTGGCACACCATGATCCTACACATATCTTGAAGCATGTTGGAGTAAAAGGATAAATCAAATCTTTTATTAGAAAAGCAATGGAAGTAGAAGAAATGGGTAAAGCTCTTTAGTTAAGTGTTTTTTTAATATTTTGAGAAAATGATGTACCATGAAAGACTACCTATCATTGCATTCTCTATTACACTTTCTCACAATTCATTATTATCTGAGGAGTCACTAGTCAATAAATAATGAATAGGAATCAAAAATTTATCTTCCTAACATTGACAAGGAAATTGTTACAAAAAAGTTTAAAGAGCCAAATTTTATTGCATTATCTTTAGATGAGGTGACAACAATATACAATATTTATTAGGTATGCATGAAATTGTATACTGCATACAATTTTATCTACCAACCTAATCTACTAATTGTTGTTGAAATGGAGGATAATTCATTAGTAAAAATGATATTTGAACTAGTAAAGAGTTCTTTAATTGAATTGTAGTGCCTGTCCCTAGTTCGCATTTTGTTATCATTGCTGAACTCTTTTAGAGCTAGTTTCATGTTGATGGTTAGTAACATTATTATGAGATAATCAGATATTGTGCTATGGATTCAATTGATATATGATGAGATTACTTAGATTCTACATTTCATGTATATTTGATGATTATTTTTAGTGTTTGTAATTATTAATGATGATTAGTAAGATGATTTATTATCATATGTGTTTTCTTATGGATACTTACCCCATACTTGCATGTGTATGGTGTGCGTGTTTGCTTTGTTTTTGCTTTTGTATGGTGTGTCTGATGTGGTTAAAGAAGGGAGTCGTAGTCACCTGCTAGTCGAGATTTACACGATGCACCACTTCCTGCCATTGCCTGTTTAATTTAGTATATATTGTGCTTGTACATGCATAGTTTTTATGCAGGTTGTAGGTACTGGGTATCGACTTCTCTGAATTGTCAAGATGAGCGTACCCTATCACATTATCTCAATGATAAGAGAGGGGAGATAAATTCTCAAGTCCAAATCCCAACCCTTTAGGCCATTTGTTCTAATTAAAAAATTAGGACAAGTATTTAAGTTGAGTACCCTCTGAATGCGTCAGATGATATAATTCGTGATATAAACTCCTTAGTTTGATTTGTATGTATTTTGGCTATGATGAGTTTTTTCGTATTTTTACCTTTGTGAGTCTTTGGAGTATTTTTTATTAATTAAGCCTAATTAAAAGATTTAATTAATGATTTAATTAAATAAAAAATTAATATGATATTTTAATATTTATTTTATTTAATTAATTAGAAAATTAATTAAATAAAATAATTAAATTTGAAAATAAAATAATTAAATTGAAAGATAAAAGTTATAATATTAAATTTGGAATGTGAAAATATTTATTTTAATAATAATATATTTGTAGCTCATTTTTAAATAAATGACTAAATAATATTATTATTAAAGCTAATAAATATTTTAGCAATAAAGTTTTGGAAAATGAAATTTAAAAGCAAAAAATATATTTTAAATTATTAAAAGATTCTAAATCTCATATGATTAAAATATAAATATATTAAGATTGAAAATTGGAGATATTAAAGTTAGTGCATGAGACTTAATAAATAAATTAAATTGGAAAGAGTAAAGTAAATTGGAGTTATAAGCTTGCATGAGAATTAACATGTGTCACCAACACGGGGGTTAGTGCATCAATTAAGCACAAGGTGTCTACAACTCTATGACTCATCAAAAAGGTTGGAAAAGACCCATGCTTAGTTGGTGACACCTTCCAGCTATTTCAAGAAGCATTCCAAAGGTTTCTTGAGAGCTCTTTATATTCAGGCATTCATAGAAGCTTAGATAGAGCGTGGAGAGCAATTGGAACATGGGAGGACTCAAGAACTCTGAAGAAGGGAGCTTGCTCTACGAGTTTTTTGAGAAAGAGCGAATTAGCATCAAAATTCGAGTAGATTCTTGTAATTTTACTTATGCTATTTTCGCATCATGCATTCCTGTCTTCATCGTGTCTGTTATATGTGTTTGAATCTTCTCTATGATTGAATCTATGATATGAATTGGAATCTAGATATTTTATTTGGTTGAGAAGAAAACAATAAAAAAATCTTAGATCCAATTAAGGAGAAATGATTAGATCTTAATTGGGTTTGGGTTTGAATTTATATTGTGAAATTAGATAGACAAGATTTGAAATTAAAATAAAAATTCTAAGTTGAAAATTCGAATGATTAGATGTAATCTTTCTATCAAATTATATTTTCAAATGCGTATGGACAAACCTATTAGATGGATGAATGGGTAAATTTAGAGAACAATTATTTTAAGAGAAAATTCTTAATTCATCACAAATTGTCTTGTCGCTGCCCCTTGGATAGATCCGAACTCAGTCATTCATAACTTTTTATCATGATCGAATTTATTTGATCGCTCCGGTTAGAATTAGCGCAACTTGGTCCTCTCCAATATATTTTAATTTCAGTCCGATCCAACGGTTCATTAGGGAGATATGACCATCGTACTAGGACTATTTTATTCAAGCACAGATATTTTTCCATTTCTCATAACTAAGAGTTCTTTATGCTTAAACTTCACAAAAATATATATATCAAAGCATGAAATGAATTAAAAATATTATTGTAATCTTTTCTTATTAGAATCTTATTAATATGCATTAGTTTTATATGATTTATCATCTAATCTAATTAAATCAAATTTAATTAAGATTAGTTAATAGTAGAAGAAGTGTAATTAATTATTAGTCAATTTAAGTAAATGAATTTTTTTAAGTGAGAAAAAATTAGAAGAGAAGAGATATTAATGATTTAGTTGTTATTCATTGATTGGTTCGAATATCAATCATTATAATTGAATATTGAAATTATCAATGAGTTTATTATTTATTAATAATTGTTAAGATTAGCAATTATTAATGAATGATAAGTATAGTTAGTATAACTATTAATTAATTTAGTTTAATTCAAATTGAGAATAGTTAATTATTGAAGTATAGAAATAAGTTATAGATCAATAGTTGGTTTAGACAAAATCTCGAGAGATATATGACGTAAGGTTAAAATAGGTATTAGGTAATGAGATTGAGAGATAGTTAACTTTATATCAGTTGGAATACATCGAAAAATAGTTATGGAAGTTTCTATAGTACGAGTGATAATAGCTTTGGATAAGTTTATTATTTATTAATGTTTGTTGGGTCTAGAAATTATTAATAAATAATAGTATAATGATCTAAATGATTATTGATAATACAGAATAATTAAGAAAATATTAGTATTCATATAAGAATGATGAATGTGATCATTATAGATTTTCAAATGTAACTTGTTATTAGACAATAACAAGTCATTATTGAACTATTAATACGAGTATTAAAAAAATTGGATCATAGTCAACTTTGAACCATTGTAAGTTATTAGTCAACTGATATTAATTGGAACGTTGCTATGGTTATGCAATTATTAATTAAATAAATTAATGAAAGTTAATTAAATTTAATTAATAATTAAGTTATGTAATAGAGATTTATTTAATATAATTCTTTTAACGAGATTGTAGAGTATCTATATTGAAGTTGATAAGTCTTATGACTTGAATTATGATTTTAGATATTTTAATGGTGAAGACTTAGTAACATATAATTAAATATTAGGTCATGGAATTGTGTACCTAAGTTAATTGATGGATTTAATTGATCATTTTAATAAAGTTATAATCTTTTTATTCGAAGATTAGTAATTGGCTCTCTTATAATTTAGATGATTAATGATCCTTGATTTATGTTAAAAGTTGAAGTAACATTAAGAAGAGTCATTCAATTTGTAACATTGAGTGAATGATTTTACTAAGTGTCAAATGATTTAATATTTACCCTTAAGCTATTCTTAGAATATTATTTTAAATAATAGAAGGATAATGCTATCGGGGAACAAATGGGTTGACTTGTAGGTCAAATGATGAAACTTAAGACACTTGAAAATATACTTGAAAATAGAAAACTGGAAACCTCTACACTTGATTCAACTATGTAAGATAGCAAAACCAAAACATATGTCTGCATCGTGTATTCTATATGCTTCTTATTTTGGGTTTTAGGTTAACTAGTGTTGACCAGTCCTAGGTTGTTACCAAAGGCTCGGGGGTTATGAGATGTGATGGCATGTTAATTTTATTTAGTTTCGATCTTTATAAGCTCAACCATGATAATGTGATCGTATGCTCTATGAAATGTTTATATTTACTGATTGTTATTGTTCATCAATCTTCATGTGTGAAGCTGAGATGTATGCATATGAGACACTTGAGCTAATCATTTTTAAGTCATCAATCAGTTATCCTTGGATTATTTTTTAGTCGCCATGATGGGACTAAAATGTGGATTTATTTCTTGATGATGTCATGTTGTGACATGTTTGACTCAACCATTTTGGAGTCTTCGATCAGTATGATTTTGAGATATTCCTAGTTGCTTATTGAGAACCAATGGATATTGTGATTTATTTTGAGATATATTTTGGTTATTGAGAACCAATGGATACTTATGATTATCAGTGATGCCTTCAGTTGCCAATAGAGAACTGTTGTGGTCATAATTTTCTATGGATGCTTTTCGAATGCTCATGGAGATTTGATGATTCTTATCTTGGAGGTTTGATGATTTTTATTATGGATATTTGATGCTTTTATGCATATTTGATGATTTTATGGATTATCTTTTGTGATTTTGAAATTTATGATTCCATGAGCTTAGGGTAGGTAATCTACTTGTAGTGTCGGGAAGTGGCTTGCAATGGGGGCCAAGGCCCTAAGTGGCTGCTAGGGTAACTCATTGTAAGTTTTGTTAATAAGTGATAACATTTACACACTATATGGAAATTAAATGAACCTAAAAAGATAATTATTTTGATGTTCTCGCCCATGCCTTGAGTGCTTGTACAGGCTAGGATGGGAGTAGTGAGAATGCATGGTTGTGACTGTGCATTCCATAATATGCCTCGTTAGTATGAGAGGATACTAGTGGCTGCATGAGATCAGTATGGACCCATGGAGTTTAGCTAATTGTCAGGGTAATTTGTACGTGATAAATGCGATGACACTTTCTCACTTGCAGAGTAGGTTTCCTACATGTCTTTGTGTGCCTCTGGGAATCAGATGTCAATTTTGTGTGTGATTGAAACCTTTGAGTTAGTATACTTTTAGGATTCCTGGACTTTAGAGATTTGTGCTATGTGTTATGGATAGCATGTTTGGGACTTGAGATTATCTCCTCAGCACGGTGGGAGTGGACCACTTAGGTACCACACGGTCGAGTGGTAGTGTATTTTCCACTCTTATCATTTGAGATTCATTGAGACATCGTGGCTGATGCGTCCTTCGTGATGGTGGATATGTATCCTTTCATTGATGATTAGCATATGTTAGATGGTGTTATCTTATGCTTATATCTGCTTGTTAGATTACTTTCTACATATGATGTTGTATATGTTAGGAGTGACATTCTTACTATGTTAATACCAATGATCTCTTCGGTGATTTGGGATGTTACGCACGGAGAGATGGCTAGGGCCCACGATGGTCTAATGATGCTATTAACGGTTGGGAGGAACTGTGCACTTAGTTTATTTTGTTTGATCTTTATGATGGATGTATATGTCTTCTATGATGATGTATCATGTGATTATCTCTACTTTGATGTATCATGGATTGGAATAGGATGATGTACCTTATTTCACATATGTATATTCTTTTAAGCCTTCATACCCTGTGACATGTACAGTGGATGATTGAGCATTTGGAAATGTAATGCATGAACATTGGACTTATCATTATTATTCATGTGGATATTGTACTAGATGGATTCATGTATGTTAGTTAGTTTAGATGTAACTCAACGTTAAGGGATTCTTAAAGAATGAAATCGGTTATGTATGTTATGTTTACTTTTAGATGGACATTGCTATTGCTTCCATTATTATGTACAAGTTATATGTGGTATTTACTTTCATGTTATAAGAAAAAAAAAATGTTACCAAACTTAGTAAAATTTTAGGTTAATTCTTTGGATCCCTTGGCGGGGCATTACATGAATTGTGTTGGAATAGATGGAGCTTCACTAATACAAGGTCACAAGAATGGTTTTGTCTTTAAGATAGAAAATCTTCTTGCACCTTACGATATTGGTCTTGTGACTATTCAAAATAAAAAGTTAAATTTTATCAAAGAGATCTATAGACACTTCTATCGAAGTCCTCAATGATTCAAGGAATTTCAATTTTTTTATGAGGGACTAACTAATGGAAGAAAGATTCTTAAGGATAATGATATTGAATGGATCTCTTCGAATCAACCAGCACATTGATTTTTTTTCAAAATATTTATTTTTTTCTTGGTATAATGGATTCAACTCATGAGAAGGGTGGCATACAAAAATATGGTCAGTCGCTTGAAAGGTTAAGTAGTGTAGAGACACTCTTAATGTTAGTAGCCATTCTCCCATGCTAGAGGAAATGAGGAATATAATGAAGAATATCCAAAAAAGTTTTATGTATATTGTAGAATATAGTATGATGAGTAAAATGACACATGTGGCTCTCGATGATATTTATAAAATTCTAGCATCATTTTGTGGTGATGAATTTTTCTTAGGCTAGATCAAAACCACGGATTTGGATAATCCTAATAGCTTTTAAAATATTGATGCAAATGAGGAGTTATGTGCCAATATGCATGGTGTTGAAATACTAACATACTACAATGGAAGGCTTATGCCTGGGAGAAAAAGAAAGAAACCTTTTTAGACAAAATTAACTATTACAAAGGAATTCTTTGATAATATTATTGAATTTATAACTAATTAGCCTATAATCTTCCCTAATAAATTAGAGTAAGATTTTTTTTGGCACCAAGATGGTGTACAAAAAGGGGGGAATAAGTGGATGCCTTTTTTCTTCTTCTTCTAAAATCACATAAAGTTGACCTTGGATGAGATGTTTGAGGGTCATCCACACAAAACGAAAAAATGTATAAAGCATATAAATTGTAGTACTCTAAATCTACTTTATAAACTACTAGAGTTTTTACAAAATGGATAAGATTTGATGGGTCAAACCCTATACAGACATAAAATAGTTCCTTATTTTTTTAGAAAACATAACATAGGTAGTTTTGTGTGCAACACAAAAGACATAGTTATATTTTATATTATGTAAATCCATTTGGTAGGATAATAGATAAGAGTGATATCTAGACATTGTGTATTTTTTTGTAATTTTTTGATGAATATTATTTTTTAAGTTATTGAACTGACTACATCCTAAAATTTTGACACATGTTCATGTGTTAAGCATAAGATACAAATAATAAAAATGGAACTCATTTTTAGAAAGTGTATAGAATCAAGTGTAGAACAATAACATGTAATTTATTTTGATTTTTTTTAAACTATATCAAAATTTATTTTTTAAAAAGCTAGACATATGTCTTTGAGGACTATCAAGATATTGTTAAAATTAATTAAAGTTTACAATGATAATG
Source organism: Cupressus sempervirens (assembly GCA_028749045.1). Lineage (NCBI taxonomy): Eukaryota > Viridiplantae > Streptophyta > Pinopsida > Cupressales > Cupressaceae > Cupressus > Cupressus sempervirens. The sequence goes on from CM053792.1 coordinate 601,856,911, forward strand.
TTTTCAAAAAATAGAAAAAATTATATGGTTAGAAAGCTAAGAGGACATGTAATATTATGGTGATGATTTTAGAGATATGAACTTCATCAAAGGCAATGATGAGAATTCATTTGAGAAGATAAAAAATTAGTCTAAAGGAACAAAAATGGAGGGAAAATGGGTCTTCAGGTTGTCTCCCTAGGATTTTACCAAGACATAACCTGATTGGATTTCTAGGATTCAAATAACCCAATCAAGTTATGAAAATCATAGAGTACATTCAAAACCTAGTCAAGTTTTGAAGATGCAAAAATGGGCTCTACTCGAGAGGCCATAACTTTCACATATAAAGTCCATGTATACTTGCATCCGCATGTGCATTTGTGTGTGTGTGTGTGTGTGTGTGTGTGTGTGTGTGTGTGTGAGAGAGAGAGAGAGAGAATAATATTATAACACTCTCATATACCTATTTGCTCCATGTTTGGGAGATGATGACTAATTATTTTAGAAAATGTTTTATTCCATGGATGGAAAGGAAAATCTTTTTGTGTTATAATTATTTTTTTTTCCATTAAGTTATCGATCTCTTCAATATCTTTCCAACACATTTTCAATGTAGTCAATCAGAATCTAGATGTTAAAGTTATGGCCTCTAGAGTAGAGCCCAGTTTTTCTTCAAAACCCACTCAAGTTTTGAATGTCTTTTTAATTTTCAAACATGATTAGGTTTTGTTTCTATATCTTTTGGATAGCCTTGGTTACCAAGCCTGGCTGCTTTTTGAAAATATAAATTGACTAGATTAGGTTATTGACATTTTTTGTGTTTATTTTGGTGGTGTCTACCTTTTTGTAAACCATCTTTGTGCCCACACCCTCCACACAAATTACTTTAACCCATGTGTATTATGTTTCCCAATTATTGGAGTCTTGAAAGTCTGAAAGACTTTAGAGATGAGTCAATGGTTTTGATAGATTAGTTTTTTAAACCCACAGCAATCAATTGGGTGACTATAAAGGGAATTTTAAATGAATCATGTTTGAGAGAAAATTGCATCATTTTAAGATACGAGGAAGGAACAATATGATCTTATATGGAACCCTAGATAAGAAGGACGTGTAAGCAAATTTTAGATAAATCTAGCTCAAAGAGAAGTGTTGAAGGATTTTATATGAGTATATTTCAAGCTTGTTAATTCATGTTTGACCATGATATTGGGGTGTATGGAGGATGAGAGAGTTTTTAGTTCTTTTGGGTTTCTTAAAGTCAAAGGTAAGAAATAAACTAGACAAAAATTTGGAAAATTCACTGAGGCTATATACATATAGATATGAAGTCAAGTAATGGTACTAGTAGCATTGATGTTGAAGCTGAGGATCTCAAGATGTAGTAAAGAGGAGGTATGTAGATTGGAGAAAACAAAGGACATAATGAAGAACCCTTAGAAAGTGATGGAAAGCAATCAAAATATATTTGGATGAAAATATGTTGTGGCAAATCTAACAATTATGGCATGATGCAAAAACTCCAAATTTATTACTTATTAGTAATTACTATAGTCAAGTTTCTTAATTTTGGACACTATTCTCTATATCTCATCATCTATAATGCATAATAAGTTATATACCATATTCTAAATTTCTAGTGTCCAAAAATTATGTATATTGCATGTTAGATGATGTCATCAATCATTAAACTTTTATCATTACAATTGATTGTCTATTTTCATTATTAAGCTCATATGATACAATGTTATGGTACAATCCTTGAAGATTTTCATTAATTTAATGAAAATATTGCAAATCATATGATAAAATTTGTATTGATTCTCATTAGTTTATTAATTACACATGGTAATTAATACAAATAAATGAATTCATTTTGTAAAAGTTAAATTTCAATACCAAATTTCATAATCATAAGTTATAACCATTATATTTAGTAAATGACCCTAAATTCCCTTTTATACAAATAAGGAAGCATAAATAGCTTCACATCAATTTTCCTCATGGGAAGAGTAGCATCAAGTTCAATATTAAAAACTTTTTTGGCATTTGAATTTGATAGGCTTGTATAACAAATCAACATCTAGATTCTACTACGTTTATCCTATTTAAGAAACAAAGTAAAAACTTTAAACTCATATCAAACCATTAGAAATAGAAATAAAATATACATTATTAAAATGGTTAAAAGTACTTGTCAAGTTTCATATACTTTGATTGAGAAATAGTGAGATGATTATGTCATATTTTTAGGAAGTTCACTTCTACTTCAATTGGAATTTGAAGATTTGTTATGTTATAGTAAATGACCTTCAACTTCATCAAATGTTGTTACTCCTATTCACATTCATTTTTATCATTAGTGTACAAAGTTAGTAGATGAATGAAGCTACAAAGTCACCATGTTAACCAAGACTAGGCTGAGCATAAGCATAAGTATGAGTTAGTGGTAACCACACTCTATGTACACTAAGAAGTTATAAGTAATTAAGAAAAGACCTATTGGAACCAATTAAAGCTTAATCAGGTTAGAAGAACATCAAGAATCAACATTACTACTAAGCATGAAAAAAACATACATTGTTACACATGAAGCACAATTTTTTTCAAATGGTATAGATTACTATGTGTAACGATTCCATCAATCAAAAAGTAACATTTGCATAAATTGAGGAAAGTATTTGGTAAGATTCATTGAGAAGAGTGATTTGATTGTCTATGATTGAAAGATGGAATGGAGGCCAATAAAATAAAATAAAGGAAAGTAAAGAAACAAAAGAGATAATGATGATTCTAGATCACTAATTTAGAACTAGATCAAATTCAAGAAAATTCCTAAACCTAAGTAGACCAAGTATCCAAAAAGGAATTTTTTTTCTATTTAAGGGCCTTAAAAAAAGAGTTTAAAGTTGTTGATGTTTTTGATGAAGTTGATTAAAGTCACAATTATTGAGGGATGTTCTAGAGGGATGTAAAATTAGTTCTACTACATATTAGAGTTTCAAGCAACAAAGGAATGATTTTATATATTAGTTACTGTGGGTGATAAGTAACTGAGCATATCAGAGATCTAAACAAGAAATATAACTATATACTGATAAAAAAAATTACTAGTAGTCCATTTTCCAAATATAACAAATTTTTTTGAATGTAAACATCTAAAATGTAAAACACCATACAACATTTAACACAAGTTTGACACTAGGATTTAACCTAGAAACCCAATTTGAGAAAAACCACCAACATCATTTCAACACTTTTTCACTCTTTTTAAGTGAGCTCTATTAGGAGCCAAACCTATTAAAGGTTACAATAGACACTGTTAAATGTTACTTGGTTAGAGGATTTAATCACCCTATTAGGAGTGGGCTTGTTAGAGGACTTTGAGCATTCCATTTAGAATGTCACCTTGCTAAAGAATTTACATAGACTGTTAAGTCCTTCAATGACTATTAGGTCAACCTTTGATTAAAAAGATTTCAATACAAATTGTTTACAATGATTAGAAAGATAATAGTAGGGTTTGATCTCTATAATTGCAACTCAATATGTAGTTTCATATCTCTCTTCATTTCATGTGCTGATGCTCTAGTAAGCCTCCCTTGTCACCTTTGTCCTTGATTCACTTGGTAGCTCTTCAAGAAATCATCCTTCTCTTCACCAAAAACTTAAGCCTTCTTCTTAAATTTACTTACTGACCTCAACAACTTTGTTCCCTCTTATTGGAAACACACACATACTCTTTATTCTCTCTCTTTGGGTCTCAAACTTCACACTTATATCACCCTTCTATGTGCTCTTCCTAATGAAGGGTGCTCCCCTTAATACCATAAACACATAACAGAAACAAGGAAACAATAGTAATTGCGAGAACATAATAGGGGCTTCTTATTACCACCTTAAATGTAAAATTACAAAATTCATAATTACAATATGTTAACCTACATGGGTGCCTTCATTACAGTAATCTATAAGAAAAATCTACAAAATATCACCCAGAGCTGTCATAGATCATGTTTGGGCATTTCTTAAATAAGCAATTTTATGCCACTTGAGAAGGTTCTAGACATTCAGACTTAATATCTAAGGCTAACAGACCTTGATAATACATATAAAGTTGGCCAAATACATTTTTGATATTTATTTTGGACATTTTTGTTAGCCCAATTAGCTATTATAACTACTTAAAAAAAACCCTAGCTCCCAATTTATAGGCTGAGATCCATGCAAGCACCCATTAGTTAACTTTTTAGACCTCATCTAGGCACTATAAGGCCTCCAATAGTGAGTTTGAAGTTTATATACCAAAGTTACAAACAAAAAATCCACCAAAAATCCATGAATACACATGATATGACACTGAACCTCAATTGGTAGATTGATATATCCAAGATGAATATCCACTTCTAAATTTAAGACATTTCGAGCTCGTATGAAAAAATTACTAAAATAATAAGTTCCTAGAAATAGTAACTCACTTGTCTACTATTCCTTATTTAAAATTAAAAATGTCTGAAAATAAAAATATTTCTGGGTGATTCAAGATTTTCCTCACACCTAAGATGCTTATGTGTAAAAGACCTGGGGTAATTTGAGAAGTGACTTTGTCACATATCAGGTGTTCAGAGGAAATCCAAGATGGTTAACCTCCTTCCTTGCTAGCAATGATGAATCTTCTACTAGCCTCCCTTTCCATTTTACGAGGTATTCTTCATAAGTTTTGTTCTTTGTACTTTTCCCAACATGACTATCTAGTATCTCCTCAATCTCTTTTGTAGTTGAATTAGATATTAGAATACTCCAGAATGCTTCTGCAACTTCATCTCCATCACCTCCTTCATAATATGCTATCAAATCTAAAATGTTAAATACTGGTGAAATATTCAATTCAATAGGCAACTCCACTTCATAGGCATTTCTAGAATAATGTCTTTTCACTATCTTGCATGGTCCAAACTTCTACATCTTTAGCTTCTTATATGTACCCATTGGAAAATTCTCCTTTCTCAATTGAACCATGAATTCATCTCCAAGATGAAGCTCATTATGCCTTCTTTTAACATCTTCCTTAGCCCTGTACTATATAGTCATCTTAATAATGTGTTTCCTCACCTCCTCATGGATGTTCTTCTAATGTTCAACAAATTCTTCTGCTACAACGCTACTTATCTTTTCTTTATACAACTATCACAATTCAAAAGCATTTCTGGGACTACTCCCATATACAATATAGAATGGTGATTTACTAGTACTCCTATTGATAAAATTATTATATGAAACATTTTCCTGTGGTAAAATAATATCCCATCCTGTTGGCTTGTCTCCAACCAAACATCTTAGCAAATTTTCCAAACTCTAGTTCATAAATTTTGTCTATCCATCAGTCTTTGGATGATGTGATGAACTAAACTTCAACTTAGTCTTTAATTTCTTCCACAATATATTACAAAAATTAACAACAAATTTGGTATCTTAGTCTGAAACTATACTCTTTGACAAACCATGTGGTCTCACCACTTCTCCAAAAAATATTCTATAACATGAACAATATCACTACTCTTTTAGAAAAGAATGAAATGTGTCGTATTTGAAAACTGTGAGGCCTCACCCTGACCCATCGTAGCAGAGTGATACATTATTATTATTTTGTTATTCATGACTCGAGATGTCGAGACATTATTTGATGCTTAGAACATACTTTATTATTTCATGTTGTGTGATGTTACTTTTAGATATATTTGATGATTGTCATTTAATGTTTCATGTGTATGTATGTTGATGAAATCAATAAATTTAGGATTGAGTCTTTGATTTAAGATATTTTAAATGGTTAAGAATTATACAGGATGAAGAAACCCTTATTGATGTATGTTTAATTTATGATAATTTCTGATACGTATACATTTATATACATGTGATTTTATGGGACTACTGATGTGTGCAATGAGTGTGCAGATATTTAGCCGATAAACCCTACAGAGGAACAAAACTGATCTCTATGTGCTAATTTTGGAAACCTTGTTGTTCGTAATTCATGTATTGTATATATGTATGTATCTTCTTTGTTCAGTGAATGTTAATGTTCATAATTATGTTCTTTTAGTGTCGCTTGACACTCATAAACTGGTTATGTTCTTCAGCATGCTGCTTAGGGTTAATTGTTTAACTTTTGGACCAAGTTTGGTTAAGTTAGTGTCAGTTTACTATTAGGTTCTTAATCAAGGTTAGTCATCCCTTGATCTGGATTAGTGTTTTATCTGCAAGTTAGAGTAGTTGTTGGACCTATTTTATCCCTAAATTTTTATTTGGCTCTAAACCTTTTTCCTAAAGCTTAAAACATGATGTTATTATACCCAAAGGGTATGGGTATGGGTTAGGGGTCTTTTCCAACCCCTAAGCCCCTTTTATTGACTTTTGAGGTCTCTCAAAAAGTCTCTTTTTTCCTTTGTGCGAAAATTGACCATGGTTATCTTGAGTTACCTCACCTCATCTCCACTTAGGGTTTAACCATAGTGTAGGTTGAGTTAGGAGTTTCTAGAATTGCTAGTGGGTGGAAATAGTTATTGAGCCCTTGGGTGGTTGAGTTAGAGGCCTATTTAGAGGCCCTTCTTGGACTTGTGGAGGTGGTTACCCAATCTCTACATTTAGAGAGGAATCCTTGAAGGTTGAAGGAAGGAAAGGGATACTCTACTCAAACTTGTTCATTGCCATTACCTCTTTGTGAAGGTAAGAAATTCTCATCTCCCTTATTCAGTTTTTATGTTTTGTTTCATGTTCATGCTACCTTGTTGTTGTTTCACTGTTTGTATGGTTGTGGGTATGTTGGGAAGATTTAAAAACTATGTTATTTTGGTTGTTTTCCTTTCATGTTTATGTTTGCAATTTTTGAGTTTTTCCTTGCATGGGTGTTTTGGTATTACTCACCCTTGGAGAGGGCAGAAGTGACCAATTTTGGGAAAGGTCTGTTTAGTTGGACTCCAATCAGTGTAGAGTCTCTTCTCAAGATGAGAAGAGGGAGGAAGGGTAGGGTGTTATGGGCTCCTACCCGTCAGCACAAACCTAGAATGAGTATGGCATTTTTAAATGGAAGAACGAAAGTTCTTGGTTATTAGCCCCGATTGGGCATCTGAATTGGTGTTGTGCTTGACTTCTCCTATTGGAAGAATCCACCTTTCCCTAGTGTTGATTCATTGTGGATCTTTTTGTGAAAACCTTGTATGAACATGCATGTGTTTGAAGTGTTCTTGGTCATGCTTTTGGGTCACTTGATCAGATTCTGTTTCCTCCTTGGTTCTAGAAATGTATTGCAGAAAACATTATAAATCCCTTGATGAGGATCATGGAGAAAATTCTATTAAATTGTTGAAATTTTGGATTGAGATATTGTAAATTGTATTTTAAACTTATTGTAAATAGCAACGAAGTCAGGGTTTCTTCCTGATTCTTTCCCGGCTGAGCCTTTGAATCAGGTTTGCCAATAAAATTGGTGTTGAGAATAATTGCTTGTTATGTGATTTAATTGTAAATTTTTAAATTTAGATGGTTGAATCTCAGATTTTGGATGGAATTGATGATGTTCAATTGGGTAAAATTTTCAAGGTTTTCCTTTATGTTGAAAACAAAACTTAAACTATGGATGTAGATTCAATTGATTTGAGCAAATTTTCAAGTTCTTTATATGTTCATTATATGATTAAAATGAAAATTTATGTTAAGAAAAGAAAAGAGGATTATAGTTAATAGTTATATTCAGGATGTTAGGAGATCAAATTTAATCATGTATTTTTTTTAAAACATAAACCATTGTATCAATGTTTAAAGCTTGTCAAAAAATATATACACCTTAAATATATATATATATATATGACTCTAAATCTATACTTAGAAAATTTTATGACAAGCAAAAATGTGCTCAAAGAGAGTAAAAACTCTCTACCTTTTGTATGGGCTTGAGATTTAAAATTTTATGAACAGAGAATATTCCCAGATTTGAAATTGAATATTAAGAATAAATAATAATAAATATATTTATGATAATATACACTTGCATAAACTAATAACTATCTATCTTACTCTCCTAAATATCCTAGTCTACCCATATAACTTTATGTCTTTAATGCTACCTCTTTTCCTTTTTGAGCGCAGCCCTCTTTGCATGAGATTTGATAGACTTGTGTTAAATTTGTAAATCAAATTGTGTTGGAGGGTGATGTCACCCTGTCCCCTCCATGGTTATGGCTTCACCCTTAATGTGCTTACAATTTATTGAGGGGGGGATTAACTTTGTTTTAAACTTGTTTCTTTCCTTGCATGCCCTTTTTCTCACTTGACTTGGGTCTGCGCTAAGTTTGTTTTTGGGCAGAGCACTGTCCCAAGGACAACGCTTCCTTGGGAAGTGTTGCCCATAGAGGTGGGTAGGGGGTAGGTGTAGGGAGGAGGGGTTAGGGTAGTATAGGTTAGTTATATTAATATTGTTTTATAGAGTTAGTTTGTCTAATTTTTATGTTTGTTAGAATTAGTTTAAGTTTAGATTAGTTAATGTTAGATTTAATTATTTAGTTAGTTATTTATGCTTGTTAAAATTTATATATATATATATATATTTGTTTTGTAGTAGTATTTTTTTTTAGCATGTTTTAGAAAAAGTCATTAAAGTTAGTTAAATGTAATTAAATTTAGATTAAATTAGATTTAGTTAATCTTATTTAGTAGTACTAGTAGTAAGTAGTTTTATTTACATTGTTTGAGATTTTCACTAAATATTTATATGTAATTGTGTTAGTTTAATCGAGACTTGGTTAGCAATTGTTAAAATTAGATTCTAATTAAAACAATTTAAATTAAGTAAAATTATGTAATAATGAAACAAATGTTGATATCAGATTAATAACGAGAGTTCAAATTTAACGATGTTTTCCTCCACAAGTTTATAAACTTAAATGAAATGTAGAGAACCTTTACTTTAACTATGTATATGACCATATTGAACTTAGAGCATTTTAATTATAATTATTATTTTTAAAAATTAAAAAAAAAAAAGTGTGTGTGTTTTTGCCCTCATAGTTTGGGCATGACATTTTGGTATCAGAGCCCATGTTTCAACACTAGGAATCTTAAACCATTGTGCTTCCTAAACTTAAACTCAAGCTTTTAATTGTGTAGATGCCGCCTGTTACTCATAACCGACGAGGCAAAGGTTGTAGGGCTAGTGGTGGTAGAGCGGGATAGGAGGATGGACCACCTCCACCTCCACCACCACCGAACCCAAACCAGGACATTATAGATGCACTTTAGACTTTGATTGGGGTAGTTCAGCAGAGAGTAGTACCTATAGTTCAGCCATTTCAGCAGATTCCAGTAGTGGAAGCAGAGGGACCCGGAGGAGGTGGGCCTAGAGTCGGAGAGAGGACTAGGAGTCCCCCACTGAGGCAGTTAGAGGGTCAAGGTGAACACGAGGAAGAGTCCATACACCAGAGAGGACCCCCATTTGACAGACCTCCTAGACATGTAGGAGATGACATCAAGGAATTGATTCGACTCGAACCACCATTGTTTACCGGTACCACTGAAGGTTCAGTAGCAGAGGCATGGTTGCAGAGCCTAGAGCGGTGCTTTGGGTTACGCCCTTATGGGAGTAATCTAAAAGCATGCCTAGCAGTTCATCAGTTGAGAGGGGATGCCTCCAACTGGTGGCATCAGGAGGAGATCATAGGTGGAGTGAGAATGGACACCCTTACATGGGAATCTTTCCTAGAAATATTCTGGGAGAGGTACTTGTCAGAGCATTTCCGGCAGAAACAGATAGAGGAGTTCCATTCTCTTTATCAGAGAGGCCTTTCAGTGGCTCTGTATGAGAGAAGGTTTCTCAAGCTCCTTCCTTATGTGGAATACATGAAGGATGAGAAACTATGGGTGCATCACTTTATCATGGGTCTAAATTTCTCTCTTCAGGGCCCAGTTAGGATGGCCTTCCCTACCACCTTCAGACAAGTAGTGGAGATAGCACTAGTTGCTGAGGATACTCGAGGTAGGCAGGAGTCATGGGATCGGTCTCAAAATTGAAACTCCTCCCAGTAGAAACCCCCTTGGAAAGGGAATCAAAACTATATAGCAGGGTCCTCTAAGGGCCAATAGTCTCAGCAGCCAAAACCCCAGCAACAGCAACAGCAAAAAACTTCTTAGGGTTATCAGGGCTCCAAGCCCAAACAGTGGCAATCATAGGGTCCTAGGTAGGATCAAAAAGTACAGGCCCCATAGTCTCAGTCAGTGAAGACTCAATAGTCTTCTAGGGGTGGATACAATGGATCTAGCAGGTCAGGAGGCCCACAATAGTCTGCGTCACAGGGTGCACGATCTTATACTCGCGGACCATGCTACACTTGTGGTGGCATGGGTCATATAGCTAGGGAGTGCCCATAGGGATAGACATCTAGTGGTCAGAGCAGAGCTTTTTCAGAGCTGACAGTTGGTGACATGGGTAGATCCCATAGAGTTTTTGCAATGGTTGACAACCACTAGGCTGAGCATCAGGCCACAGTTATCGAGGCTACAGGTATTATACAGGGTTGTATGGTTGCAGTTTTATTTGATTCTGAGGCTACTGACTCTTTTATATCTCCATTTGTGGTGGAGCGTTGCAGGCTAGTGGTAGTTAGACAGGATGTTAGTTGGGAGGTAGAGTTAGCCTCAGGAGCCAGAGTGTCAGTTAGTTCCTTGGTGCAGAGTTGTCAGATGCAGATTGGAGACATGTCCACTAGGACTAATCTACACATTACCCCTCTAGGTTCTTATGATGTTGTTCTTGGCATGGATTGGCTTTATGCCCACAGTGCCAAGATGGATTATCAACAGAAGAGGGTGGAATTTGTGGATGACGATGCTATCTCTAGGGAGATCTTCATAGTGAAGAGGCCAGTGTCCCTTCGTATGATTTCCACTATGTAGCTTAGACGGTGCATGCGAAAGGGTTGTTAGTTGTTTGCTATCACTATTAGTGATAGAGGGGAAGATTCAGAGAGGGAACCATCCCTTGATGATTTTCCAATCATTTAGGAGTTTGCATATGTGTTTCCTTCAGAGCTTCCTGGTATGCCTCCACCTTGAGCAGTGGATTTTCACATAGACCTAGTGCCAGGAGCTGCGCCAGTTTCGAGAGCACCATACAGGATGAATACTCATGAGCTTAGTGAGCTAAAGGCTTAGTTGGAGGAACTCTTAGAGAAGGGGCATATTTGACCCAGTGTGTCACCTTGGGGTGCACCAGTGATCTTCGTCAAGAAGAAGGATGGATCACTTAGGTTGTGTATTGATTATCGAAAATTGAACAAAGTGACCATCAAGAATCAATATCCTCTTCCCAGAATTGATGATCTCTTTGATCAGTTGTAGGGTGCTCGAGTATTTTCAAAGATTGATCTAAAGTCAGGTTACCATCAGTTGAGGATTGTGGATAGTGATATCCCCAAGATAGCTTTTCGTACTAGGTATGGCCACTACGAGTTCACTGTGGTACCATTTGGTATCAAAAATCCTCCAGCTGTATTCATGAGCCTCATGAATGGAGTATTTTGTACCTTTTTGGCTAAGTTTGTGGTTGTGTTTCTTGATGAAATTCTAATTTATTCTCATGATGAGAGAGAGCATGAAGAACACCTGAGATAGGTATTGCAGAGGCTGAGAGAGAATCAATTATTTGGCAGCTTGTCGAAGTGTGCATTCTTCAGATCTGAGATACATTATTTGGGTCATGTCATATCAGGTGATGGTGTCTCAGTAGACCCATCAAAGATTAGGGCTATCATGGATTGACCAGCACCCACCAGTGTTACTGAAGTGAGGAGCTTTATGGGGCTAGCAGGATATTACCGACGCTTCATTTCAGGATTCTCTAGATTGGCACACCCCATCACTTCTCTTCAGAAAAAGGGGAAGAAGTATGAGTGGACAGAGAAGTGTGGTAGAGCTTTTGAAGAGCTCAAGAAAACTCTCATGAGTGCACTGATTCTTCAGTACCAGATCCTGTTGTAGATTTTGTGGTGTGCACCGATGCATCTTTAGATGGTTTAGGGGCAGTCCTTATGCAGGAAGGATGACCTATTTCCTTTGAGTCTAGAAAGTTGAAGACTCATGAACTCAATTATCCTACTCACGACCTAGAACTAGTAGTAGTGGTTCATGCCTTGGTGAGATGGTGAAATTTCCTTCTAGTTCATAGATTCGAGCTTCATTTCGATCACCAGAGCTTGCAGTACATATTTTCTCAGCCAAACCTTAATGCTAAGAAAAGAAGGTGGATGGAGTTTCTGTGTGAGTATGATTTTGATGTTCATTACATCAAGGGAAAGGAGAATGTGGTTGTAGATGCCTTAAGTAGAAGGCGCCATGATTTTTTATCTGTGACTACTTGCACTAACTTGAGAGAGTGGATCTTGCAACACTTACTAGCTGATGAGCTTTATGTAGAAGTTAGTCAATTAGTACATTCTCAGAGACTCTTGGAAGGGAAGTTTGCAGAGTATTCCTTGGAGTCCGATGGACTTTTGTGTCATAGAGGACGTATGTATGTACCTTCCATTGGGGGCTTGCATGAGCTCATTGTACTTGAGGCTCATAGACCACCTTATGTAGCGCACCCCGGTGTTAAGAAGTTACATGCAGATTTGAGGCAGTTGTATCATTGGCCAGGCATGAGAGTGCAAATTGCTAACTTAGTTGCGAGATGCCTTGAGTGCCAAAGGGTGAAGGTAGAGCATCGTCATCCTAGTGGGCTTCTCCAGCCGCATGAGATTGCAGTGTGGAAATGGGACACTATATCTATGGATTTTATTGTTGGTCTTCCTATGTCATCTCGTCGCCATGATGCCATTTTGGTGATAGTTGACACATTGACCAAGGTTGCCCATTTTTCACCCGTGCGTACTACATACACAGCACGAGACATAGCTCAGGTGTTCTTACGGGACATTATTAGACTTCATGGTGTTCCCCATAAGATCATCTCTGATAGAGACTCTTTGTTCACTTCTTCATTTTGGAGAGAGTTGCTGTCAGCTTTGGGCACTAGGATCAATTTTAGTACAACATACCATCCTCAGACTAATGGCTAGATCGAGCGAGTGAATCAGGTTTTGGAGGACATGCTACGTATGTACATGATGGATCATCAGGTCAAATGGGAGGAATCCCTTCACCTTTTCGAGTTTTCCTATAACAATGGGCATCATTCTTCCATAGGTATGTCACCTTATGAGGCCTTATACAAGAGACCATGCAGGACACCCTTGAGTTGGGATAGGATTGAGGATTGAGTATCTATTGGTCCCCAGTTAGTAAAGGAGATGGAATAGCAGGTGACTCTGATTAGACAGCACCTGAGAGAGGCACAGGATAGGCAGAAGAAGTATGCTAATGCGAAGAGGACAGATCGAGAGTATCAGGTTGGTGATAGAGTTTTCTTGAGGGTGTGGCCACACAAGAGTCTGATTCATTTCGAAAAGGACTCTAAGTTGGCACCCCATTTTTTTGGGCCGTTCGAGATCCTTGAGAGGATAGGACCTGTTGCATACCATTTAGCTTTACCACCTAGCCTGTCATGCATCCATGATGTGTTTCATATTTTAGTACTTAGAGGATACATTTATGATGAGTCTCATATTATAGATTGGGATGCTTTACAAGTGGACTCGGACGGAAAGCTAGCATTGGAGCCTAGCAGCATTATTGCTCGATGGTCCCTAGCACTTCGAGGCCGAGAGCTGGACTAGGTTAGGGTCCAATGGGATTGTTACGATGAGGTCACAGCTTCGTGGGAGGATGCAGCGTAGATGCGATCTCAGTACCCGTACCTTTTTTATGAACTCCAGGAGGAAGTTCATGCATAGTGGGGGAAGATGTGAGGCCTCGCCCCAACCCATCGTAGTAGAGTGATACATTATTATTATTTTTTTATTCATGACTCAAGATGTCGAGACATTATCTGATGCTTAGAACATACTTTATTATTTCATGTTGTGTGATGTTACTTTCAGATATATTTGATGATTGTCATTTAATGTTTCATGTGTATGTATGTTGATGAAATCAATAAATGTAGGATTGAGACTTTTATTTAAGATATTTTAAATGGTTAAGAATTATACAGGATGAAGAAACCCTTATTGATGTATGTTTTAATTTATGAAATTTTTTTATACGTATACATTTATGTACATGTGATTTTACGGGACTACTGATGTGTGCAATGAGTGTGCAGATATTTTACCGAGAAACCCTACGGAGGAACATAACTGATCTCTATGTGCTAATTTTGGAAACCTTGTTGTTCTTAATTTATGTATTGTATTGTGAGATATATGTATGTATCTTCTTTGTTCAGTGAATGTTAATGTTCGTAATTATGTTCTTTTAGTGTCGCTTGACACTTGTAAACTGGTTATGTTCTTCAACATGCTACTTAGGGTTAATTGTTTAACCTTTGGACCAAGTTGGGTTAAGTTAGTGTCAATTTACTATTAGGTTCTTAATCAAGGTTAGTCATCCCTTAATCCGGATTAGTGTTTTATCTACAAGTTAGAGTAGTTGTTGGACCTATTTTATTCCTATATTTTTATTTGGCTCTAAACCTCTTTCCTAAAGCTTAAAACATGATATTGTTATACCCAAAGGGTATGGGTATGGGTTAGGGGTCTTTTCCAACCCCTAAGCCCCTTTTATTGACTTTTGAGTTCTCTCAAAAAGTCTCTTTTTGCCTTTGTGCGAAAATTGACCATGGTTATCTTGAGTTACCTCACCTCATCTCCACTTAGGGTTTAACCATAGTGTAGGTTGAGTTAGGAGTTTCTAGAATTGCTAGTGGGTGGAAATAGTTATTGAGCCCTTGGGTGGTTGAGCTAGAGGCCTATTTAGAGGCCCTTATTGGACTTGTGGAGGTGGTTACCCAATCTCTACATTTAGAGAGGAATCCTTGAAGGTTGAAGGAAGGAAAGGGATACTCTACTCAAACTTGTTCATTGCCATTACCTCTTTGTGAAGGTAGGAAATTCTCATCTCCCTTATTCAATTTTTATGTTTTGTTTCATGTTCATGCTACCTTGTTGTTGTTTCATTTTTTGTATGGTTGTGGGTATGTTGGGAAGATTTAAAAACTATGTTATTTTGGTTGTTTTCCTTTCATGTTTATGTTTGCAATTTTTGAGTTTTTCCTTGCATGGGTGTTTTGGTATTACTCACCCTTGGAGAGGGCAGAAGTGACCAATTTTGGGAAAGGTTTGTTTAGTTGGACTCCAATCAGTGTAGAGTCTCTTCTCAAGATAAGAAGAGGGAGGAAGGGTAGGGTGTTATGGGCCCCGACCCGTCAGCATAAACCTAGTATGAGTATGGCATTTTTAAATGGAAGAATGGAAGTTCTTGGTTATTAGCCTCGATTGGGCATCTAAATTGGTGTTGTGCTTGAATTCTCCTATTGGAAGAATCCACCTTTCCCTAGTGTTGATTCATTGTGGATCTTTTTGTGAAAACCTTGTACGAACATGCATGTGTTTGAAGTGTTCTTGGTCATGCTTTTGGGTCACCTGATCAGATTCTGTTTCCTCCTTGGTTCTAGAAATGTATTGTAGAAAACATTATAAATCCCTTGATGAGGATCATGGAGAAAATTCTATTAAATTTTTGGAATTTGGGATTGAGATCCTATTGTAAATTGTATTTTAAACTTATTGTAAATGGTAACGAAGTCGGGTTTTCTTCCTGATTCTTTCCTGGCTAAGCCTTTGAATCAGGTTTGCCAATAAAATTGGTGTTGAGAATAATTGCTTGTTATGTGATTTAATTGTAAATTTTTTAATTTAGATGGTTGAATCTCAAAATTTGGATGGAATTGATGATGTTCAATTGGGTAAAATTTTCAAGGTTTTCCTTTATGTTGAAAACAAAACTTAAACCATGGATGTAGATTCAATTGATTTGAGCAAATTTTCAAGTTCTTTATATGTTCATTATATGATTAAAATGAAAATTTATGTTAAGAAAAGAAAAGAGGATTATAGTTAATAGTTATATTCAGGATGTTAGGAGATCAAATTTAATCATGTATTTTTTTTAAAACATAAACCATTGTATCAATGTTTAAAGCTTGTCAGAAAATATATACACCTTAAAAAATTATAGATATATATATATATATATATATATATATATATGACTCTAAATCTATACTTAGAAAATTTTATGACAAGCAAAAATGTGCTCCAAGAGAGTAAAAACTCTCTGCCTTTTGTATGGGCTTGAGATTTAAAATTTTATGAACAGAGAATATTCCCAGATTTGAAATTGAATATTAAGAATAAATAATAATAAATATATATTTATGATAATACACACTTGCATAAACTAATAACTATCTATCTTACTCTCCTAAATATCCTAGTCTACCCATATAACTTTATGTCTTTAATGCTACCTCTTTTCCTTTTTGAGCGCAACCCTCTTTGCATGAGATTTGATAGACTTGTGTTAAATTTGTAAATCAAATTGTGTTGGAGGGTGACATCACCCTATCCCCTCCATGGTTATGGCTTCACCCTTAATGTGCTTTCAAATTCATTGAGGGGGGGATTAACTTTGTTTTGAACTTTTTTCTTTCCTTGCGTGCCCTTTTTCTCACCTGACTTGGGTCTGCGCTAAGTCTATTTTTGGGAAGAGCGGACAGCACTTCCTTGAGAAGCTCTGCCCATAAAGGTGGGTAGGGGGTAGGTGTAGGGAGGAGGGGTTAGGGTAGTATAGGTTAGTTTATATTAAGATTGTTTTATAGAGTTAGTTAGTTTAATTTTTATGTTTTTTAGAATTAGTTTAAGTTTAGATTAGTTAATGTTAGATTTAATTATTTAGGTGGTTATTTATGCTTGTTAAAATTTATATATATATATATATATTTGTTTTGTAGTAGTATTTTTTTTTAGCATGTTTTAGAAAAAGTCATTAAAGTTAGTTAAATGTAATTAAATTTAGATTAAATTAGATTTAGTTAATGTTATTTAGTAGTACTAGTAGTAAGTAGTTTTATTTACGTTGTTTGAGATTTTCACTAAATATTTATATGTAATTGTGTTAGTTTAATCGAGACTTGGTTAGCAATTGTTAAAATTAGATTCTAATTAAAATAATTTAAATTAAGTAAAATTATGTAATAACGAAACAAATGTTGATATCAGATTAATAACGAGAGTTCAAATTTAATGATGTTTTCCTCCACAAGTTTATAAACTTAAATGAAATGTAGAGAACCTTTAATTTAACTGTGTATATGACCATATCGAACTTAGAGCATTTTATTTATAATCATTATTAAAAAAAAAAGTGTGTGTGTTTTTGCCCTCGTAGTTTGGGCATGACTAAAACCTGTCAAGTATCACAAAAATAGAATCATGCCCTCACTAAGTCCTTGGTAATCCAAGAACAAAATCCATGCTAACATCCTCCCATGACTTTTGTGGTAAAGGTAATGGTTGAGACAACCCTGTATTCTACTTCACTCCTTTTTCCATCTGACATACTCTATAACTCTATACCAAATTCTTCACATATCGGTACAATTGTGGCCAATAATAATTCTCAACCACCAAAGAAATTGTTTTATCTCTACCAAAGTGTCCAGCCAATCCTCTAGTACACTTATCCTTGATGAGATTCTCTCTCATTGAACTTCTTGGAATGTACAATTGACTTCCTTTGAAAAACTTACCTTCTTGGATTATGAGATCCAACCACTATTTCCTATCAAGAGTAGCAGTTTCTGTACAAGCCTTCCACACTACACCAAAATTAGGATCCTTTGGATACAAATTACTGAGTTCCTTGAACTCAACCACTTTAATTTGTAATTTTTTCAGCAAAAGTTGTCTTCTACTAAGAGAATTTGCAATTCTGTTAGATTTCCCACTCCTGTGTAAATTTGAAAAAACTTACCCCACTTCAAATGTCTTTGGTTTAATTTTCCTTGACTATTCAAATATTCTAAAGCTTGATGATCAATATACAAAACATATTGCTTAGGAAGAAGATAGTTTCTCCACTTATTTAATGCCTGAACTATATCATAAATTTTTTGAACATAAACAAAATATTTTCTTTTTTCATCATTCAATTTCTCACTAAAATAAACAATAGGTCTACCTTCTTGACTCAAAACAACTCCTATTGCAGTACCACTAGCATCATAATCTACTTGAAATACCTTGTTAATATATAGAAGTTCTAAAATAGGTTGCTCTATAACTTTATGTTTCAACAAATTAAAAATCTTATCTGCTCCTACACTCCACATAAATTCTTTCCTATACCATCTCATTGTTTTAGTTAAGGGTCCAACAATACTGCTAAAACCTTTTATGAAATTTCCATAAAAAATAGCTAGTCCATGAAAAGATCTTACCTCTGTAGCACTCTTTGGAATAGGCCATTCAAGGATAACCTTCAATTTCACCAATTCCATCTTTAGATCTTTTGTTGACACTACAAATCCTAGGTAAACCAATGTGTTCTTCACAAAACTACACTTCTTCAGGTTTATCAGCAACTTTTCTCCCCTTAACTTGTCAAATACCTTTTAGATATGCATCAAATGCTCCTCCAATTTTTTAATAAATGTCAAAATACCATCTAGGTAAACAATGAAAAACTTACTTGGAAACTCCTTCAGTATCTCATTCATAAACTATATGAAAGTTCTTGGTGCATTGGGTAGCCCAAAAGGCATGATTAACCACTCATACAGTCATTCCCTTATCTTGAAAGAAGTCTTCCACTTATCACATTCTCTGATACAAATTTGATGCTATCCACTCTTGAGATATATCTTTATGAAATACTTAGCCCCACTCAAATAGTCCATAATATCATCTATCCTTGGCAATAGAAATCTATACTTGATTGTGATCTTGTTAATAATGTGAGAATCTATGCACATACCCCATTATCCATTCTTCTTTGGTACTAATAATACTAGTACAACACATTGACTTAGAATTTCTCAAATTAACTCCTTCTACAATAACTAATGAACTTGTCTATTCAACTCTTCACTTTTTGCTGGTTTCATTCTGTGCATTGCCTTGTTTGGAAAAATGGCTTCTGGAATCAAATCCACCTAGTGCAATCCATCAGGTATATTATCTAACCTAACATAAAAAAATGCTTCCAACATATCTACAACTTCTACAAGTACTTGCTCTACTTCTTCTTTACCATCTTTTGGAATTATAGAAAAACACATATGCTCATGCTTCATACCTTTGAGAAACTCTTTTCCATCAATAAAATATATTTTGGTAGTACTACATACCTTTTCTTCTTTCTCCCTAAATTACTTCAACATATCTTTCACTCCATCCTTGATTAGAGCATAGGTATTTTCTTGTCCATCGTGTACAACATGCCTATCAAATTACTATAGCCTACCTAGAAACATATGACCTATGTCCATAAGTATGATATCATATACTACCTCATCCTTGTAGCTTCTGATCTTGAACTTCATTGAACATTGCTCACTAGCCATGACCTTGTAATCATCTTGCAGCCAAGTAATACAGTGTGGACTTGAATCTTTCTATCTCTTTAGCTTCAACTTTGTGATCATCATTTTTGACACTAGATTGATAATACTTCCACCATCAATGATCACATCACAACACTTGTCTTCACATTTGTACCTAATGTAAGACAAACTCCTTCTTTGATCAGGTTCATTCTCACCACTTAGTATGACTCCTCTATAAACTAGGACTTCTCCTCTTTCAACATCTTTAGAATGTGATGCATTGGCATCTTCATCAACATGTGCAACTCTAGCTTGGCCTTTTGTTCTATGATCTATCCTTCCATAGTGCTAGAAACATAAAAATTCTTTATGCCCTTCTTCTTTGTAGTGAAAATATTTCCCACGGAAGCCTCCTCTTCTAGATCCTTGTCCTCTTCCTCTTTCTCTCTAATCTCTATTGTTCTAATCATGGAAATGATTAGAATTTTTTCCCCTCTAGTTTTTGACTACTACTTCTAGCCTCATCCTTGTTCTTCTAATCATCATTTAGGCCTCCATAAGATTGTCAACTAGATATTCCATCGTGACTTCTTCCACTATTCTTGTTATCAAAATTTTCCTTATTTTCTCCTCAACTTTTAGGGTAAACTAGTATGCCTCCTAATTACTATTCATTTGAACAAGAATCATCTCATCTTGAATACTTGGCCTTAACCCATTAAGATAATGGGCCACTTTCTCCTTATCAACTTTTGCATGGCTGGTTCTAATCAGTACTCAATAAAACTCTTTGATATACTCCTTAAAAGATCTTCCCGCTTGCTTCAACCCTTGTATTTTATTAAATAGATCAAATTCATAATCCATAGGAATGAACTATCATGTCATTTTAGCTAACATCCAATCCCATTTGGTGATTTTTTTCTTTTCTCTTTTATTTTGATCCAATTAGATCTCCTGCCACTAGATCTTTACATGACCCTTCAGTTTGGCCTTCACAAACTTGATCCTATCTAAATATTTAATATCTTCATATTCAAAGTACTCTTCAAGTTCATTGATCCGGTCGATCAATTCCACTGGGTTGAGATTTCTCAAAAATGTAGGAACATCAAACTTAGGTCTTTTTTCAATATTGGAAATGACCTTAAAATGTTTCACCTCCTTTG
Source organism: Cupressus sempervirens (assembly GCA_028749045.1). Lineage (NCBI taxonomy): Eukaryota > Viridiplantae > Streptophyta > Pinopsida > Cupressales > Cupressaceae > Cupressus > Cupressus sempervirens. The sequence continues at coordinate 601,877,596 of CM053792.1, forward strand.
GGTTAAGAACTTCCTTTACTACTTTTGGGTCCACGTTTCCTTCATATTCTCTTTCATCCTCCACTTCATCACCTTCTATGATAAGATTCATTCATTTGCACATTTGTTCTTGTGTTTCTTGCATTTGCCTCTAGAGGGTGCTAAAATCTGTAGGTGTAACATCCTTGACTCTTCTACCATACTCTCTCTGTGGAGGCATTTTTGTACTTCCATCAAAATTCTAGTGTAAAATTCTTCACAATTAGCAATCTGTATATACACTTAGTCCAAACTATGGTCCTAGTGTGAACTTCCTCACAATCAGTTATTTATCTACACACTTAGGAGCTCTAGCTCTAAAACCAATTGATGAAGGGTGCTCCCCTTAATACCATAAAAGCATAATAGAAACAAAGAAATAGTAGTCATTTCGAGAAAAAATAGTGGCTTCTTATTATCACTGCAAATTTGGAATTAAAAAATTCACAATTATAATATGTTAACCCACATGGGCACCTTCAATATAGTAATCTACAAGAAAAGCTACGAAACTATCACCTAGAGCTATCATAGATAATGTTCTAACATTTCTTAAATAAGCAATTTTATATCACCTAGGAAGGTTCTATACATTCAAACTTAATACCAAGGGCTAAGAGACCCTAACAATACATATAAAGCTGACCAAATACATTTTTGACATTTATTTTGGATGTTTTGGTCGACACAACTTTGGAAGACCATAACTCTAGAACCATTGCTTTGATCGGCTATTATAACCACTTTTCAAAAACTCTAGCTCCTGATCTATAGGATGGGATATGCACACACACCCATCCATTGAGTTTTGAGACCTCATCTAGGCACTCTAAGCCATCCAATGGTGAACTTGATGTTTATATACTAAAATCACAAACCAAAAATCCTCAATAAATCTATGAATACACATGATATGACATTGAGCCTCAAGTAGTAGGTTGATATATCCAAGATGAATATCCAACTTTGAAATTAGGGCATTTTCATGAGCTCATATGAAGAAATTACCAAAAATAATTTCCTAGAAATAGTAACCCCATTGTCTACTAGTCCTTATTTAAAATAGAAAAGGCTAAAAATAAAAAATATTTTTTGGGTTATGGAAGATTTCTATTGCACCCAAGATGCTCTTGTATTACTTCCACAAACTTTACTCTTATGCATTCACCCTTATGTACCTTTGCTCCATACCACACTTCTAGTTGCCTCTATAGCTCTTTAAATAGGTAATCCTAGTCTTTTGTCATTTTCATGATCACTGTTGATCTTAGAGTTTATGATCTCATTTATCATGTTCATTATATTTTTCTGTCTTCCTTCTTTTCTAGAAGCTTCTCATTGAATTTATTTATTAGGTATGATACCTACTCCTCTCCTTGAATTAAATGATTGTACTCATCAATCTTATCTTTACATGATTTCCATATCCCAAGAAATCAATTAAGTTGGTTGGAAATCATGATTCTTCATATGCTTTCAAAATACTACCACTTGATGATTTCTATGTTTTGACACTTAGTCATCATTATATTTCTCATTCATTATATAACTTCTAGCTCAACACCAACTAGTATGGTTAGTTGATACTGATGCTCAATCAACACTAAATTTTCTTAGTACTTACTATGGTCCAATTGACACTAGCATCACTCAACAATCCTCACTCTTTCACTCTCTTGCTTGGTCAAGTTGTACATAATTTATATATCTTGACTTGTAATATAAATACTTGGACATCAACATAATTTAAACATTTACTTTGTTTTGTCAAAGTCTAACTAATCAAATGTCCATTGTAGCTTTGTTTTTAGGAATTTGTCAAATCTGTGAAATCCTCTTCATCAATCAAATAGATATGACATTTATATTAGATATAAACATGTTTCATTAGTATGTTTGACATCAATGACAATAAAACAATCTCTCTCTTTGGCATTGATGGATATACCTTAAAATATGTCAAGTATATGAATACAATATCCCTCTTTGTTACCATACAATCCAAAAGATTTCACTTTCATGAGTGAACAATATCCTTAGTTTTATTCTAATTCTCATATATACTATTTTAGAAACTCCATCTAAGTTCTGAGTTTAGACATCTTCTTGTATCATTATTTATATTCAAATATCTTCCTCAAGTCACCTCCCTCTATAGTATATCTCTTCCTCTTTAGATATATCAATAATTATCTCCCTAGCTTTCTTGATTTCATTCAATTCATACATCTTGATTATGTAGATTAATACATGTTTGGGCTGGATACTGCCATCTATAAATGACTAATTTGTTATACATTCTTCTTCATTACTGAGCTTGACTACCTTACGCACCTCCTAAAGTAGAATTGGCTTCATCAATGTGTATGATATTTTGATTAACACATCTAATGCAATGCACAATTTCTCCTTAATTTTATTTTCTTAAGGGAATCACCCCTAATTCACTTCTAATATATTCATAACATCTTTAGGTAAGGCTTTAGTGAATATGTCAACACTTTGTTCTTTGGTGTGTACATATTCTAAATTCACTTCTTATTTTTGAATGAGTTCTCTCAAGTAGTGATACTTGATAGCAATATGTTTTGTTTTAGTGCACATTACTAGATTTTTTAATATGTTAATAGCACTTGTGTTATCACAATAGATAAACACTAGATCTATAATTTATTCTTTCATTCACTTTAGTAATTATTTGATCTACATAATGTTTGAATAGTTCACTTAGTAGCCACATACTTGGCTTTAGTTGTTGATTGGAAAATACAATGATGTTTCTTATTTTTTTGTGACATCAATCTCTTTTCTAGAAAGAATGCGCCTCCACTAGTATTTTTTCTATCATCAATATTTCATGCCCAATTCAAAGTCAGTGAACACCTTCAATTCAAATCTATCACTCCTTTTGTAATACACTCCATAATATTTTGTACCTTTTATATATCTCAATATCCATTTCATTTCCATCATATGATTCTCCTTTGGATTTTCTAAAAATCTAGCAACTATCCCAACTAATAATGCAATATTAGGTCTACTATAAACAACACAAATGTAATTTTCTAATCATTGATGTGTATATGGTTCACATAAATGGATTCATCATTTTTAGATAACTTATGTCCTAGAAACATACATGTGCTCACTGGTCTCGAGTCTTCCATTCCAAAAGTTTTTAATATCTCCTTGATATAGTTAAACTGAGTAATGAAAATACCAAACTTCATTTGATATAGTTGCAAACCAACAAAGAATTCAATTTCACCAAACATTGAAATTTCAAATTCCTTCTTCATTTCATTAGGAAATGATTTGCATTATGCTTCCTTTTGCCCAAATATAATGTCATAAAAAAAAAATTTAGAGAGTATTAATTCATTGTTCTTAATAGTCTTCCAGTATAGATTATTTTTATCATTTTTCCTTTCAAAATCACTAAGTAATTACAAAGTCTTTCATACCATGCTCTTGGGGATTGTTTCAATCTATATATAGAGCTTTGTGTAGTTTACATATCATACTGTTCTTGTTTGGATCCAAAAATCCTTCAGGTTGTTCAATGTATGCTTCTTCCTCGGGTATATCATTTAAAAATGTAGATTTGATATCCATTTGATATATCTTGAAATTCTTGTAGGCTGAGTATGCTCTTGCAACATGATAAAATGTCTTTCCATAGACAAATCCTTCTTGAGCATATCCTTTGCATACTAGTATGGCTTTGTTCCTTGTAACTTCACCTTTTTCATTCAGCTTATTCCTAAAAACCCACTTTGTTCCAATAACAGTTTTATCCTTTGGTCTTGGTACTAGGGTCAAATTATTATTCTTCTCAATATGTTCAATTTTCTTATTCATTTCCTGAATCCTATCTTCATTCACTAGGAAAGAATGTACGATCTCTAAGTCTTTTTTCTTGTAATAACACTTGATTCAACATGACTAATTATTTGTTTAGTTTTGTGATGTCCTCTTACATACTTGGATAACACAATGGTCTCCTTCTTTGTTCTTCAATAGGTTCATCTTGAAAGATAATTCTAGGTTCATTAACTCTTTCTTATTCAAGTTTTATATACTCAATATCGTCTACCTAATGGTTGACATTTCCATTCTATGACTTGACATTTCTATCTATTTCTTGACACCCACTATCTACTACTCAACAACTTGTTATTGCACCTTGATATTTCTTGTCTTTTGGTGAACTAAAAATTTATTTTCTTGTTTAGTAGCAGTGCTTGGAGAATCATCATCTAGATAGATGTATGTACTATAGTATTCAGGTTCCATTTCACATTCAACGTCATTTCTTTCTGCAAATTCATCAACTTTCACATTTTCATTTTCCACAACTTTGTTTCTGTTAGAGTTTAAACACTTCTAAGCTTTACTTTTAGTGGAATATCCTAGGAATATACCATCATCACTCTTTGCATCAAGTTCTCCATTCATATTATCTTTGAATGTATAACATTTTCTTCCAAATATTTTGAAATATTTCACATTAGGAGCACATCCATACCATAATTCAAATGGTGTATGTTTTTCTCTTGAAACTAGACTTTGTCATTTTCCCCAATTGACATTGTTTACACATAACATCGTCAGGCTTCTTTAGTTTTTGAAACCCTCTTATTTTATTAATTTTATTAATGTTTACCAAATTGTGAAAATTCACATGACATAACCTTTTGTGTTATAACCAAACATCTTGTTGTGCAAACAAACATGTCTCATTAGATAAATCTGGATAGAACAAATTACCTCTTGTCTAATCGCCACTTCTAATCAACTTACCATAAAAGTCATATATTTTGGCATTTATATGATGGAATTTAGCTCTGTATCCTAAGTTGTTTAGCTATAAAACACTCAAAAAATTATAGTTAAGTCCTTCCATCTAGTAAATGTTTTCACACTTGATTTTTTCAGTCAATTGAATAGTTCATCTACCCTTCATAACACATGGAAGATCATTTCCAAATTTAAGAAAACCACCCTTGTATGGTCTAATATCTTCAAATTTTTTTCTATCACCAGTCATATGATTAGAACAATCACTATTAATTATACGTCTATCACTTTTTTTTTACATAAGAGATTAAGGTAGTTTTCTCATCTTCATCTGAATTTTCTTTCGTAGAAACATAAACTTCATCATCATTACTTTCAAATTCAGTGTCAGTTTCTTCTTCAACAATATAACAAGATTTCTTACCTTTTTCATCCTTCTTCTTCTTATAGTCTCTATAATCTCTTCTTCCTTTGTACTTTCTCCCTTCCTTTCATCCTTGTCTTCCTTGTTAGGACATTTAGTAACAATATGACCAACCTTGTAGCATGAAAATAAAAATAATAGGTAATTTACCTCCACCTCTTCCAAATATGTTTTCAATAAGTGCTTCAAGTTCATCAAGCTCATCATCATAAGTATCACTATCACTCTCCACATGTTTACCTTTTCTTTTGCTAAGGACCACTTGTGACTTAAAAGTAGTTTCAATAGTAGTAGGCATGTAGTTATCAAAATTGGACATCTCAAAAGAAGTAAGTTGACCAATTACACCATATAAATTCAAACTATTACCTAGAGTGCATCTCAACTCTTGTATTTCATAGATTGTAATAGTATATATAGGAAGTAAAGTTCACAATACCTTTCTAATCACTATTTCATATTTGATTTCTCCATTAGCACCTCGAATAACATTGACAACTTCCTTGATTCTTGTACACTTTTGTACTATGTTCTCACCTTCCACCATTCCCATTTCATCAAATTTACTTGTTATACTCTTTGATTTGGCTGTTAGGAAATTTTCATCTCCTCCATATATGGTCTTTAGTTTTTCCTACATATTCTTTACACTATCACTTTCTTTGATATCATTGAAATCAACATAGCTTAGGGCTGAAGCAAATCTCCAAGATTGCCTAATTGTGTTCTTGCTTTTATTTCAATTGTTGGCACTCAGAGGAACAACAATTATCTTCACATATTCATTGTCCACAAAATTCATAACAAAATCACTGATACTACATATATGTAGCCTCATAAATATTTTCCATGCAGGAAAGTTCTCCTTGTTTAACTTTGGTACAACCCTGTTATGGGTCATGATCTTTAGCTTTGAGCACCTTCAAACTTATGTTTATAAGCATTCTTATCTAATACCAATTGTTAGAATATTTATAATAACTAATATTTGGGGGCGTGATTCAATTAGTCAAGATCCATAAGTACCATTTGAATAATTAAATGTTAACCATTAACTATTATCTTCTCTAGTTATCCCATTGTAACTCAGTTTCTACTATATACTGATTAAAAAAATTAGTATTAGTTTACTATTCTAATATAATAGACATTGTTGAATGTAAACATCTAATATGTAAAACACCATAAAACATTCAACACAATTTTGACACTAATATTTAATGTAGAAACCCAATTTGGGAAAAACTACCAATAATATTCCACCACTTTTTCACTCTTTTGAAGTAAGCTTCGTTTGGAGCCAACCTTGTTAAAGGTTACCATACACACTATTAAATGTGACTTGGTTAGAAGATTTAATCACCCTATTAGGAGTAGGCTTGTTAGAGGACTTTGATAATTCCGTTTAGAATGTCAGCTTGCTAACAGATTTACATAAACTTTTAAGTCCTTCAATAACTATTAGATCAACCTTTGATTAAAATTTTTTCAATACAAACTATTTACAATGATGGGAAAGAAAATGGTAGGGTTTGATATGTATGAATACAACTCACTTTGCAGTTTCATATCTCTATTAAGTTCATATCTTGACACTATGATAAGCTTCCATTGTCATCTCTATTCTTGATTTACTTGGCAACCCTTCAAGAAATCATCATTCTCTTCACAAAAAACTTAAGCCTTCTTCTTAGAATCACTTATCAATCTCAATAAATTTGTTCCCTTTTACTACAAACACACACAAACTCTTTGTTCTATGTATTTGTGTCTCACACTTGATGCTTATATCACCCTTTTATATGCTCTTCTACTCACTATGTTTATATGCATTCACCCTTGTGTCCATCTTTTCCATACCACACTTGTAGTTTGCCTCTCTACCTCCTTAAAAAAGAAATTTTGATCCTTTTCAATTTTCATGACCATAATAGATCTTAGGGTTTATGATATGATTTATCAAGTTCATTGTATCTATTCATCTTCCTTCTTTTCTAGAAACTTCTCATTGAATTTTTTCATTAGGTATGATACCTAATCCTCTCCTTGAATTAAATGATCCAACTCATCAATCATATCTTCAACATAGTTTTGATATCCCAAGAAATCAACTGAGTTGATTGAAAATCATGATTCCTCATATATTTTTAAAATACTATCATTTGACCATTTTTATGTTCTAACACTTGGTCATCATTGAATTGCTTAGTCACTGTAGAACTTCTAGCTCAAAATCAACTAGTATGCTTAGTTGATACTCATGCTCGGTCAACACTGAATTTAATGGTAATTGTTATAATTGAAACAAGTATGGGCATCAAGCATATGAATTTAGATCCAAGTTTAATTAGTCTCTTAGGCAATATAAATTCAATAAATATTTTTAGACTTGTAATAATCTTGGATGCAAGTGATAGAATCGCAAATCTCAAAAGAAGTTTGGTTGGGTACCTAATGAGAAAGGTAATATTTTTAATTAGGATTACAACACAAATATTACTTATGGGTATGTATAGGATCATGGTCAACCATCTATGGCCTTAAGTGGTAGGGAAAAATCAACAAATCGGGGTTCTATCAACTTGGCACATTATTTTTAAGTGGTTATTAACTTTACGTCAAAAAGTTATAAGAAAAGAATTTGTAGGAAATTGATTTTAGTTTGTAAAATACAGGGCATTTTGTGAAGAATAATAGTTTGATTGGTCAAAATTTTGGATTTTAATGTAGTACTATAAAAATTTTGGGATGAAAACAAAAAGTGGGTGTATGTCTGAATACCTTAATCAAAACTAGATGATAATATTTTTCAATATAATTCTAAATATAAGAAGTGACTTTATTCCTACATGTGACACATAGTTTTGGGTATTTCTATTTGTTGCCCAATTTTTAGTTCATTCCTTTTTGCTTTAGGTTTGAGTCAAATCAAACTGTCAATGTCTAGAGGTTGAGTCTAGAGTGCCCATAGGATTACCTTTCTTTTTCATCATCCCTTTGAGCTAACCTAATGCGGGAAATGATGTGAGCAATGTACTAGTCCAAGGCTAGGTAATTAGGTTTTAGAGGATTTTTTATGTGTTCCTCTGATAAGAAGAAGGTGTGGATATTTTACTAATTCATCTTTCTCTACTCTTAATCATGTTGAAGACAAGGATTCATGTTATGTTACAGTTTTCATTGATGACAATGTAGGTGATCGAGCTCAAAATGCATACAAAGAAATTTGTGCCAAAAAATGTAATCAAAACCCTTTAACATCAAAATGTAAAGTTAAGCAAATGTGCATCATTGGTTTAGTGCATGGATGGTTCAAATTTGATCGTAGCAAGTTACATAGGCTAGTGAAAAGTCAATTAACAAAAGAATGTGTGCCATTGGCTAGTTGAAAAGAAAATAACCTACATATTAGTTGGCCAAGCTTTATGAGATCGTAAGGCTTAAGATAGAAGAGTTACGATGATACACCATATGATACCCTAATCATACAGTTGAGAAAGGAAAGAAATAGAGATATGATGTTACGAGGGATTATAAGATCATAAGTAGTAAAAGGTGATCTTGCAAAGATATGAGGCATAAGATTGAGAAACTGAGATTGAAGAGTTAAGAAGTTATGTCAATCATATGGTTGTAAGACTTGAGTTGAGAAGCTATGATGGTCATGAGATTGGGAGTATTCAATTTTAGATTTAAGATGCTATGCAGGACCGTAAGCTCATATGATCATAAGCAAAGAAATGTTAAAGTTAAGTAGGACTAAGCACATAAGCACATGTCAAAAGGTCTTCTAATGTTATGAAAGACAGTGGATTGTGAGATCACAAGGGAAAATTTCCAAGCTTATGACATGACAAAGGGTTTTCAATTTCATGGTGATCATTAGATCTTAGTTGATCAACACTTGGCATTTTCCCACTTTTAAAGATGCATGAGAAATAACTAATGTGAGAAAATGAGCATTTGACATATAGAATAGGTGGACCCACATTGAAAAATACTAAAGATTGCATTTTTGCAAAGGGTTAATGATAACGTGGGGTTGAATCTATGAAGGAGCGATAATAGGTGTTTGCATGATCGCAAGGGGTTAAATGAAACCTTGAGCTAACATAGTGAAACAATGAAAATTGATTGATCACATTTTTGTATCAGAGGAATACCTCATATGAATGACAGTTGTGAAGCTATGATGTGGTTAGTATTTTGAGTTATTTCTATTTCAAAGTTAAAATGAGTTTTAATGCTTGAAACTGTAGTGAAGATGTAACATAAAAAGAGGAGATATCATTCAACTGTTAGATTTTAAAAGATCAATGATGCTTTATTTCCCACTTTTCAAAGATGCATAAAGGATAACCAATGTGGGAAAGTGAGCATTGGACATGTGTACATAGAGGATATCATAAAGAAAAAATAAGGAGGTTTATTATGTTTTAATTGTAATCATTGATTCAAGATCGATGATGATAATTTAAACCTATAATGACCACTGAGATATAAATTATATCAGTGTGGTGCCAAAAGTAGAATATGGAAGAAATGAATATTTTTACAGGGTTTCTCAAAGGTACATGAAGATAAACAGTCCTCATGTATTTCTAGAAGTGTCATGGAGTCAGGATCACTGATGGAAAAGATGCCATGTGTCTATATCATGTTGCAGAATAGATATTTTCATGTTTTATTCTTTTTCTCTTCCTATTATGTGACTGTTGGTCTACCAGAACCAAGGGATGATAGAAAACTATAAATGTAATCTCTTTTGCTAATATAGGGGTCAACAAACTCAATGGTGAATTGGCTCTGTAATTCCATTTACCTAATTTTCTTTTCATGTTTTGTTTCCCATAGATTAGTCCTACATAAAGAGTTGAAGGACAATTATATGAGATTCCATGATAACCATGTGGATTCCATTTCACTATGATATTTATAGAAAAGATGATTCCATTTTCTTTTTCATATGTGATTCTACTTCTCCTCTTTCTTCTTCCATGACATGTTAAATAGTTTCATTGGGAATTGAAGGATAAATGTGGATGAATCTACTAGTAACTTGTTGGATTCCATTCCATTCAAAACTAATAGTTAAAACAATTCTATTTTCCCTCATGTGCATCTCTTCTTCCTTTCCTCATTTGTATTTAGACAATTAATTTGCATTTAAATAGGAGTAAGAGTTAGAAATTCTCAAGATAACCTATTATGGTCATTCCATTGGGTGTGATAGGTCATCCAAATCTATTTTTCCTAAATTTTTTGTGCCTACAAACAATTTGGTTAGCCTTTACTGCTCTCAGGTCAAGAGCATATTTTGTCAAAACTTCTAATCTAAGAAAAAAGTATTGATTGCATATCATTGAAAATCTAAAGGGAGTTATACTTAGTAATTTGGAGGGTAGTGATAGAAAACATACACTGACCCATTTGTTGGTAATATCCTTTTATCTCTCTAAAACATTGGGTATTAAAAAAGTTAGGTTATAAAACATAATAGGAGAACAAAGTGTTAACCAACACTATTCCAAATAAAAAATTAATTAATAACTTTCTACTATAATAGTTATAGAATTTAAAAACTCATGTGTCTAACCACCTTAACTAATTAAAATTTTTACAAAAATATTTTCTTTTTCTTTTTCTCATATTAGGCAAAGCATATAATGTAACACAACTTTTGAATTTCAAAAATGTTATCCCATTTGAAATTTATAGTTATTTTTCAAACAATATGTCAATCAACAATTTATAAGCATCTTCACTAGAAATTAACTAATCAATACTTATCAAATTCATAATTTGACAGCAATTATATTGATAGAATGTTGAGAGTATTCAAAAGAAACCCTTTTTGTTTCATTGAAGTTAGATGTAAAAGAGTTGTCAGATGGTTGGTCAAAGTCTAAATGTTAGATCAACATTTCTTAATTACACTTTTTGAGTTGATCAATCACTCTTGGTAAATACTGAGCCTAATTAGATACCCAAAACCAAATCATGTTTCTAAAAACTTCAAGTATTCGATCATATTTTGTATACCTGGGAAGTGGTGGCAAATTCCAAATTTTCAAATTTAAGATATTCAAGAAAATATTGTATATTTAAAACAAATTTTTTTACAATATTTAAATATGTTTGAGTAGTTTTAGTATTTAAGATATAATAATATCTGAATATTATTATTTCTTATTTTATTCTTATATATCATATAATAGATATTATTACCATAATATTATATAGTATTAAATACAAGTGCATAGTATATTAGGATCATAACACTATAGATTATATAGTATTCTTATAAAATTAAATATATAATATAGTATTATAAATATATTATTAAATTTATCTACTATTATACATATTTTATCATAGTATTAGAAACTATTATATTGTATTATATATTTTATTAAATAAATATAATTTAATATAATTAGATTGTATTGTATTTGATTGAACTAAGTTATAATGTGAATGATCTAGAGGGTTCATATAGTAACCAATGACCCTTTACAAAAAAATTTAACACAATATGCATATTTCTAGGAGTCATAGGATGCCTAGGAACAAATGTTGTCACATGAATGTTTGAAAAGGGTCATAGGGTAACTTACAATCCTTTTTGACCCATTAGAAAACAAAATGTATGTTTCTAGGTGGCCTATGACCCCTAGGAACACATGTTTTCATTTGAATGGGTTAAAGAGGCCATAGAGTAACCTATGACCCCTTTCTACTCATTGGAACAAAACATGAATGTCCCTATGGGTCATAGGAACATATTTTTTCATGTGAATGATCATAGGGTAATCTATGACCCCTTGCAACCCATAGAACCAAAAAATGCATGTCCTTAGGTGTCCTAGGACCCCTATTAATACATTTTGTTATGTAAATGGTTGGAAGGGGTAATAGGGTAACCTATGACCCTTTATGGCCCATAAAAACACAACATGCATGTCTCTATGGGTCCTATGACTCCTAGTGACACATGCTCTCATGAAATGTATCAAAAGGGGTCATAGGTTATCTTATAACCCCTTTCAACCCATATGAGTTAAATTATAATATGTCCCTACAAGTCTTATGACCCCTGGGAACTTATGTTGTCATGAAATGTGTTGCCCTTTTGATCCATTCAAACAAATAAAATAGGCCCACAAGGGTTGTCATTAAATGTGTCAAAAGGGTTCATAGATTATCCCATGACCCCTTTGACCCATATGAATAATTGTAATATTTTGGTGTGGGTCCTAGGACCCCTAAAGATATACGTTGTGATAAAATTCATTGAAAGGGGTCATATGTAATCCTATGACCCCTTTCAACCCATTCAAATAAATGAAATAGATCCATAGGGGTCCTAGGATCCCTAGGAACATATGTTGTCATGAACTATATCGAAAAAGATCATAAGTTATCCTATGACCCCTTTTGAAACATATGCACAATTATAAGATGTCCCTAGGGGTCCTAGAAACCCTAGGACATATGTTGTCATGAAATATGTTGAAACCCTATAACCCTTTTCAAACCATTTGAATAAATAAAATAGGTCTCCAGGGATCCTACGACCCCTTGGGACATATGTTGTTAGAAAATGTGTTCAAAGGGATCATATGTAATCATATGACTTTTTACCCATATGAACAATTATAATATACCCCTAGGTGTCCTAGATACCCTAAGAGAAAATATTATCATGAAATGTGTCAAAAGGGGCCATAGGTTATCCTATGATCTTTTTGGACCTATTTGAACAAATATAAAATGTCTCTAAGGGTCCTAGGACCCTAAGGACATATGTTGTCATGAAGTGCATCAAAAGGGGTCATAGGCTATCCTATGACACATTCTATCCCATTTGAACAAATGAAATAGGTCCCTAGGGTCCTAGGACCCTTAGGGATACATGTTGTCATGAAATTTGTCAAAAAGTCACATAGGTTATCATATGACCCCTTTCAACCCATATGAAAATTATAACATTTTTCTAGGGGCCCTAGGACCCCTAGAGACATATGTCATCATGAAATGTGTCAAAAGGGGTCATAGGTTATCCTATGTCTCTAGGGGTCTTAGGACCCCTAGGAAGATATATCTTAATAAAAAGTGTTAAAAGGGGTCATAGGCTATCCCATGACTACTTTTAACCCATATGAACAATTATAATATGTCCCTAGGTGTCTTAGAGCCCCCAGGGACATATGTTATCATGAAATATGTTAAAAGGGGTCTAGGTTATGCTATGAACCCTTTCAACCCATTTGTAAAAAAGAAATATGTCCCTAGGTGTCCTAGGGCCCCTAGGGACATATGTTGTCACAAAATGTGTCAAAAAAGGGGACATAAGTTATCATATGACCCCTTTCAACACATATGAATGATTACAATGTATCCCTAAGGGTTCTAGGATCCCTATGTACATATGTTGTCAAGAAGTGCATCAAACATGGTCATAGGTTATCCTATGGCCCATTTCAACCCATTCAAAAAATCATTTTTGTCATGAAGTGTGTTGAAATGATTCATAGGTTATCCCACGACTCTTTTTGACCTATATGAATAATTATAATATGTTCTTAGGCATCCTAAGATTCTTAGGGACATATATTATCATGAAATGTGTCAAAAGAGGTCATAGGTTATCATATGACCCTTTTCGACCCATTTGAACAAACAAATTGGTCTTAAGGGGTCCTAGGACCCCTTGAGGACATATGTTGTCTTGAAATGTGATGAAAGGGGTCACAAGTTATCCCATAACCATTTTCATCCTATATGAACAATTAAAATATGTCTCTAGGAGTCCTAGGACCCCTAGCAACATATTTTATAATAAAATATGTCAAAAGGGGTCATAGGGTATTGTATTGCCTCTTTCAATCCATTTGAACAAATGAAATAGGTCCCTAGGAGTCTTATGATCCCTAAGGACATATTTTCTCATGAAATGTGTTGAAAGGGGCCTTAGTTTATCGTATGACACCTTTTGACAAACATGAATAATTATAATATGTACTTAGGGGTCCAAGGACCCCTAGGGATATATGTTGTCATGAAACTTTTTGAAAGGGGTCATACATTATCATGTGATTTCTTTTAACTCATATGAACAATTGTAATATGACCCTATGGATCTTAGTACCCATAGGGAGATATGTCATCATAAAATGTGTCAAAATGGGTTATACATTTTTCTATGACCTCTTTTAACCTATTCAAACAAATATAATGTCCCTAGGGGTCCTAGGAAACCTATGAACATATATTGTCATGAAATGAGGTGAAAGTGGTCATAGGATATCCTATGACCCCTTTTGACCCATTCAAATAACTAAAATATTTATCTAGGTGTGCTAAGACTGCTAGGGACATATGTTATCATGAAATGTGTCAAAAGGGGTCATAGACTATCCTATGAAAAATTTTGACCCATACAAACAATTATAAATATCTGTAGGGAATCTAGGAACCCTAGGAACATATGTTGTCAATAAATGTGTTGAAAATGGTTATAGGTTATAATATGAGTGCTTTCAACTATTCAAACAAATGAAATAGGTTTTTAGAGGTCCTAGGATGCCTAGGGATATATGTTGTCATAAAATATGGTGAAAGGGGTCATAAGTTATCTTGTGACCCCATTTTGACCCATATGAACAATCATAATATGTCCCTATGGGTCATGAAATGTATTGAAAGGGGTAATATGTTATCTTATGACCACTTTCAACCCATTCAAAAAAATGGAATAACTCCCTAGGACCCCTAAGGAGATGCATTATAATGAAATGTTTCAAAATGTTTTGACCCATTCTTGTTAGAAATTTTTTAGAATAACTAGGGGGGGTGAATCAGTTATTCAAGGTCCAAAATTGCCTAATCAAACTTTTCATTAAATATAGTGAGCCTATTCAAACTACCATGCATCCAAGCTTAAACCTTCATCTTAACAAGTTATTGATAAATCAATATGCAGAAATGAAACACATAAAATCAACACATAACATAGTAATTTATGTGGAAACCCAATTTGGGAAAAACCACCAATAACATGCTACCTTGTTAAAGGCTTGCCTTGTTAAAGGTGACCAGATTGCCTTGTTAAAGGCAACAACACACTATTAGATGTGACTTTGTTAAAATATTTCAACACCTTGTTAGGAGTGTGCCTGGTTAAAGGACTTTAGAACATTCAACTTAGAATGTCACCTTGTTAAAGGATTTCTCAATGGTTGTTAGGCCAACCTAAGTCTATAGGATTTTTCCTCAATTGATACAATTGTAAGGGAGTAACAATTAAGAGCTTTTGACTTGATACAAATTACAACTTAACTTGCAGATTTCAAATCACAATTATATTCATACATTTTCTTGGCTTTCTATCTCTGTAGCTCCGACAACTTGTGCTTCTTTCAAGCTTTGTCTCCTTGAGTCTTCTTGCTCATTGTGCCAATGCAATCTTCTCTCTATGGTCACCTATCAAAGAAAAGTCTATGTTCTCATTTCTCCCTTCTTTGTATCTTCTTCTTGATACTACACACTCTACACACTTCAATTATTGACCTGCAACTTTTTAAGTAAAATTTTAGAATGCATTTCCTACTCTATTCTTCTCACTCATAATTGGGTTTGAATTGATTTGGAAAGATATGATGTAGCTTTCCCTCCAATTTGTTTCTTCTAGAAACATCATGTGGAATCCATCTATATTCACCTAAAAATAGTTAACATAAAATTGTATGGCACTAGCTCATCATCCTTATCTTTTACATGGTTCACAAAATTCAATGTAACAACCTTATTGGCTCAGATCTAGCGAATTTTTCACTTTCAAATAATGCAACAGATTAGCATTATTCAAATACTAGTGCTCAACACATATTGTGTTACTCGACACTTTCTGTGGATTCACCATCTACTAAACTAATGCTCAACACCAACTACATTTTCACTGCTTGACACTTGAACGTTTCTCAACACCAACTATTTTCTTAGCACCTGAATAGTTTTACTTGGCACACACTAGATTTTACATTTTCTTGACACTAACTGAAAAATCTACTCAGTATGAACTAACTTATTTGGCATCCACTAATGAATTTAGTCAAGCTTTGCAGAAAACCTTGTTACAACTTATTCTTCTAATGTTTCAAGTGTGACCAACCTCTGTATCTTCAAGTACATTAACAATACATCATGTTACCAATTTCTTAACTAATCCTTGCACTTCATTACAACATCATAACTCAACCTCTCCCTTAGGTACTTTTGTTACATCTTATTGATTAACTCCTCATTAATTAACTAAGTGATAGTACTTGGATCATATAAGAAATTGTCATTCCAGAAAATAGTAGGTTTGACATCAATGACAAAACAATAATTGAAAACATTCTTTACCATCAATCTCCTTTCTTCATCATTTTTCAACAATGATCTTTTCAATCATATTTCAATAATCTCCCTCTTTGGTATTGATGCAAATGAAACTGATCAACTAACCAAGCTAATCAACCATGTTACTATAATGCTAATATGCCAAAAAGAAAACTTGTTGACTTTCATATCTCCCTCTTTTTCATATCTCCCTCTTTTCTTGTACATACTAATACTTTTGATCTACTACCTCTTAGATCTATCATCTTATTTTCTTTCCTTTTTCTTCTCCCTCTTAGCTACTATTTTCTTTCTTCCTCTGTACATCAAATCCTCTATTTCTCCCTCTGACTGATCTATCTTCCTTTGACGATCTCTTTTTCTTTTTGATTAGTTTCTACATATCTCTCCCTCTCTTCTACTGTTGACCAGTTTTTGCTATTTCTCCCTCTTTGACAACAATGCCAAAGACTTAGCATCTTTGAATATGCAGATGTAGACTTTGTATCTTGCAACTTCTCCCCCTATCACCATACTTGTAATTGATCTAGAATTTCAGCACTTTGGTATCCTCTGCATCAATTTACATTATTTCAAAAATCAACACTTTTGATGTAGGAAAATTCTATTGTTGCTCAAACAGCCTAGGATAGGGGATTTACCTCTAGCTTACATCTAAGATACTCAAATTTATCTTTAGGTAATAATTTTTTGAAGATATTAGCAATTTTCTCCTTTGAGTTGATATATTCCATCTTCACTTATTTGTCTTCTACTGGTTCTCTTACATAGTGATACTTGATTGCAATGTGCTTAATTATTGAATGCATCAGAGGATTCTCAAATATGTTGATGGCACTTGTGTTATCATAATAGAGTATCGACTTAGTTATCTCCTCCTTCATTCCTTTCAATAGGTGCTTGATCCATACAATGTTGGTACAATTGATGGCAGCTACAACATACTCAGGTTCAGCTGTGGACTATGAAGTACAAATTTTCTTCTTGCTAGTCCAAGTGATTAGTCTTCTTCCTAAGAAGAGTGCTCCTCCATTGGTGCTTTCCCTATCATCAATGTTTCCTCCCCAATCTACATCAGTGTAGGCATTCAATTCAAACTTTTCACTCCTTTTGTAGCATAACTCAAAGTCATCTATTCCTTTTAGATACCTCATTGTTCTCTTCACTTGCATAAGGTGATTTTATCTTGGATTGGAAAAAAATCTTGCTACTATCCCAAAAACTAATGAAATTTTTGGTATGATGTCAACAATATATGGCAACTTTCCAATCATAGACCTATACATTGTCTGATTGACTTTAACAAACTATCATTCTTAGATAACTTGTGTCCTATTACCATTGGTGTACTGATAGATTTGGAATCCTATAAGCCAAATGTATTGCATATCTCCTTGATATACTTTTATTGGGTCACAAATATACCATGTTTTAGTTGATGTACTTGTAATCAAACAAAGAACTTTATTTCCCAAACAAAGACATTTCAAATTCATGTTTCATTTTGTTAGCAAAATCTTTGCATAGTGCATCTTTTCCTCCAAAGATTATATCATATACAAAGATTTTTGATATCAAGATATCCTTACCTTCTTCTAACTTGATGTACAAGTTGTTGTTATCATATATTCTTTCAAATCCTATCTTCACCAGATATTTATGAAGTCTTTCATACCAAGCTCTAGGATCTTGTTTCAATCCTTAGAGAGCTTTGTGCAACTTGCAAACCTTTTCTTTGTTGTTCTCATCAACAAAACCCTTTGGTTTCTCTATGTAGACTTCTTTTTCTAGTATGCCATTAAGAAAGGTAGACTTTACATCCATTTGGTAGACCTTGAAACCTTTGTAGGTAGAATATGCAAGTAGAGTTCTGACTCCTTCCATTCTTGCAATAGGGCCAAATGTTTCCCCATAATCCAGTCCTTCTTCTTGTGCATAACCTTTGTAGACTAGTTTAGCCTTATTTCTTATGATCTCACCATTTTCATATAACTTGTTCCTAAACACCCATTTGGTTCCAATCATATTCTTATCTGTTGGTCTTGGAACTAAAGTCCAAGTCATGTTCTTCTCAATCTACTATATTTCCTCTTCCATTGGTTTGTACCAATCATCATCTTGTAATGCATTGTTTACTATTTTGGGCTCAAAACTGCTAAGAAGACATGTATCACTCCTTAGTTTGTTCCTTTTCATTGGTTTGGCCTCTTTGTCACCAAAGATCTATTCTGTTGGATGTTTCCTTCTCACATACTTTGATAGCCTAGGTTATGTCCTTGTTTCTATGTTTTGCGTTTCAGCATTAGAGTCACTATGCAAATCTCTATTAGGTAACTCTACATCTCTTTCATGCGTACTAATTTTAGAATCAAAATTTGTATTTCCTTCATTCTGCAACTCGATATTCACTAGCTATGACTTGGCAGATATTGAAACTTGTTTCTAATTCCCAATATGATTGGCAACATCTTCTTCATCAAGTATTCCTTCATATAAGTATACAAAGGATTTTTATTCTTCTGGTTTCTTGATGGATGCATTGTCTTGAACTTTTGCATGCTCATAAAAGTTTACATTTGTACTCTCCACAACTTTGTTAGTGTTAGCATTTAAACACTTATAAGCTTTGCTTCTAGTGGAGCATCCAAGGAATATACCTTCATCACTTTTTGCATCAAATTTTCCATTCCTATACTCTTTAAGAATATAAAACTTACAACCAAACACTTTGATATGCTTAACATTAGGTGAGTGACCATACCATAGTTCAAAAGGAGTTGCATTAGTACCTTTCTTGATTTGAACTCTATTGAGGGTGTAAACTGTTGTGCTTATAACTTCTCTCTAGTGCTATAGTTCAAAATTCTTCTCCATCATCAAGGTTCTAGTAGATTCAATCACTGATCTATTTCTTCTTTCTGCAATGCCATTCTATGTGGGAGTGCTAGGTGCTAAAGTTTTCCTTTTGATTCCTTTGTCATTGCAGAACACCTCAAAATTTGTTGATGTGAACTTACCTCCTCTATCAAATCTTGGGCATTTCAAGCTCTTTCCTATTTCCTTCTCAACTATGGCTATGTGCCACTTAAACATTTGGAATGCATTAGACTTTTTCTTTAAGAACATGGTAGTCATCATTCTAGAGTAGTTATCCACAAATAACATTATATATTTGTCTCCTTTGTAGCTCTGCACTTCAATTGGACCACATAAGTTAGTATAGACTACCTCTAGTACTTCTTTGGAAGTATAGGTCTTCCTCTTGAAACTAAACTTTGTCATCTTCCCTAGCTGATACTATTTGCACATTGTGTTGTTAGGCTTCTTTAGTTTTGGCAATCCCCTGACTTTCTTCATCTTGCTCATGTTAATTAAATTATCAAAATTGACATGACATAGCCTCTTATTCCATAGCCACACATCATCAAGTCTTACAACAAGAAAAGCATTTTCTTTCATATCTAGATAAAACAAGTTAATCCTAGTTTGGTCACCCTTTCCTATCAAATTTCCATTAGTGTCATAGTTTTTGGCAGTTTTGTTTCCAAATTCCACTTTACATCCTATATTGCCTAACTCTTACACACTTAGTAGATTATAGTTCAGACCTTCAACATAATATGCATTATCACATGATGTTTTCTTTGTAAGTTTAATGCTACATTTTCCTTTGATTAGACATGGAGCATCATTTCCAAATCTAACCATCATATTGAGTAAAGGTGACAAACTTACTTTTTTCTCCAGTCATGTGATGAGAGCATCCACTATGTATGATCTACTTGTCATTCTTTTTTACATAGGTTACCGGTGTTGTTGCCTCATCTTCATATAATTCATCTCTCATGGCTATATAGACAACTTCATCATCATTCTCATCAAAATCTTCTTCTTCAACAATGTAGCACTTTTTGCCCTTTTCCTTGGGGTCTTTTCTATCATCTTCTCTTCTATTATTGTACTTGTTGCCTTCTTTGTTGTTCTTCTTCTATGGACATCTTGTAGCAATGTGACTTATCTCATTACAATTAAAACAAATGATAGGAAGCTTACCTTTGAATTCACCTTTGCCTCTATGAAATCTTCTAGCCAACAATGCTTTCAACTATTCCACATCCTCCTCATTTGTGTTGCTATCACTAGATGCATACTTGATCTTTATTTTCTTCTTCTTTGGCTTAACCTCTTTAGTGTCTTTCAATAATAGCTTGGCCTTGAAAGAAAATTCAAGGTTCTTAGGTCCTAGTTATCAAAGTTAGATAACTTAAATTTAGTAAGCCTACCCACTATTCCTTCAAGAGAGAACTTGGTCCTTGGTATGCAGGTCAACTCCTATATGGCTGATACTCTAATAGCATAAAAAGGGAGAAAGGTTCTAAAGAATTTTCTATTATTAGATTCATCGTCTAGAGTACCATTATCACTTCTTATTGCACTTACTACCTCTTTTATCCTAGAGGTATATTGGGCAATGTTTTCACCTTCCTTGATTCTCATTTCATTGAACTTTCCTTCGAGGCTTTCTCTTTTTTCTCTTTGAACATTCTCATCTCCTCCATAGATATTTGATAGGGCTTCCTACATCTAGAATATCAATTTACATCCTTTGATGACATCAAAATCGGCATGATTGAGGGTAGAGGCTATTTCCAACATATCCTGATTGTGCTTCTTCTTTTTCTGTATGTCTTCTATAGTAGGAACACCAGCTAGATCAACATGTTCCACTATGATTGTAGTTTGTGCATGATCACCTAAAGATCCAAGGTGCAACTTCATCAAACTCTATCATGCTACAAAGTTATCTCTATTGATCTTGAGTACTTCTCTCTTAGGCATCTTGATCTTTCCTACTTCTAATACCTTTAAACCAAATCAACAAATGGCTCTAATACCAATTGTTAGAAATATTTTAGAATAACTGAGGGGGCGGGGGGGGCAGTGAATCAGTTGTTCAAGGTCCAGAATTTCCTAATAAAACATTTCACTAAGTATAGTGAGCCCATTCAAACTACCATGCATCCAAGCTTAAACCTTCATCCTAGAAAATTACTAATAAATCAACATGTAGAAATGAAACACATAAGATCAACACATAACACATTAATTTATGTGTAAACCCAATTTGGGAAAAACCGCCAGCAACATGATACCTTGTTTCTCACCCTTTTGAAGTGATGCCCTATTAAAGGCATGCATTGTTAAAGGCTACAACACACTATTAGATGTGACCCTATCAAAGGATTTCAACACCTTGTTAGGAGAGTTCTTTGTGTGCCTAGTTAAAGGACTTTAGAACATTCAACTTGGAATGTCACCCTATTAAAGGATTTCTTAATGGCTATTAGGCCAACCTAAGTCCATAGGATTTTTCCTCAACTAATACAATTATAAGAGAGTAACAATTAAGGGCTTTTGAATTGATACAACTTACAACTTAACTTATAGATTTTACATCACAATTCTATTCATACATTTGCTTGGCTCTCTATCTCTATAGCTCTGACAACTTTTCCTCCTTTCATGCTTTGTGTTCTTGAGTCTTCTTTCTCATCGTACCAATGCAATCTCCTCTCTATTTTCAATTATAGAAGTAGAGTCTCTATGTTCTATTCTTCATTTTCTGTGTCTTCTTCTTGATACTACACACTCCATAAACTTTGATTATTGACCAACAACTTCTTAAGTAGAAGTTTAGAATGCATTTCCTACTCTATTCTTCCCACTCATAGTTGGATTTGAATTGATTTGCAAAGATACGATGTAGCTTTCCCACCAATTCGTTTCTTCTAGAAACATCATGTGAAATCCACCTGTATTCACTTAAAAATAGTTAACATAAAATTTTGTGACACCAACTCATCATCCTTATCTTCCACCTAGTTCAAAAAATTCAATGGAACAACCTTATTAGCTTAGATCTTTTGAACCTTTGACTTTTCAAATAATGTAGCAGCTCAACATTATTGAAATACTAGTGCTCAAAACATACTGTATTACTTGATACCTTCTATGGATTCACTCAGTATCCACTAAACTGATGCTTGGCACCAACTACATTTTCACTCCTCAACACCTAAAATTTTCTCAGCACCAACTATTTTCTCAACACCTAAATGCTTTTACTCAGCACACACTATATTTTTCATTTTCTCAGCACTAACTAAAAAATCTGCTCAGCATGAACTAACTTACTCAGTTCCCACTAATGAATTTAGTCAAGCTTTGCAGAAAACCTTTATACAAATTATTCTTCTAATGTTTCTAAGTGTGACCAACCTTTGTATCTTCAAGTATATTAACAATACATCATTTTACCAATGTCTTAATTGATCCTTGTACTTCGTTACAACATTATAATTCAACCTTTCCCTTAGGTGCTTTTGTTACATCTTATTGATTAACTCCTCCTCATTAATCAACTAAGTGATAGTATTTGGATCATATAAGAAAATATCATTTCAACAAATAGCAGGTTTGACATGAGTGACAAAACAATGGTTGAATACATTCTTTACCATCAATCTCCTTTCTTCATCATTCTTCAACAATGATCTTTTCAATCATATTTCAACAATTCTAACAAATATAGTATGTCCCTAGGGGTCCTATGATACCTAGGGATATATTGTCATGAAATATTGAAAATAATCATACATTATTTTATGATCCCTTTTAACCTATTCAAACAAATTAAATAGGTCCTTATGTGTCCTAAGACCCCTAGGAATATATGTTGACATGAAAAGTGTCAGAAAGGGTTATAGGTTATACCAACCTATATCAACAATTGTAATACATCCCTAGGGGTATTTTTTGGCAATATGGTTAGATAGATGTATGATGGTTTTCATTTATGGAAACATACATTCAACATTTCATTTATACATTTAGAGTTTGAAAATTGTCTAAGAGTTAGATAGTTTGTAGCAACATAGTGAACAGATGTTAAGTGAATGAATGACTCAATGAAAGTTAGCTCATTTTTATTTCACGGAAGCTTCATGATAGTATCATGATGATGTGTACCAGTGTGCAAGTGCATACGAACAATACAATGCAAGATATGGTTAAAATACCAATGTGAGTATTTTATAGTGTAGAACAAAGCATAATAGAGAATTGGATTGTATATCCTAAGGAATTATTTTGGTTACAAAATAATTACTAAGTTATGATGAGTGAACCATGTGGATATTAATCCATAAGATATTTTATATTATGTCAAGTGTTTGAACACATGAAGGCCAAATGAACATAGTTTTACAAATATGTGAGGTATAAGTAAAGATCTTAGCTTGCAAAGATAAGTGTTCTATCTATGATAGATGAGAAAGTGTCATATGATAAGAACTATTGTACATATATCTTGAAAGAATTGTGAGCTTTATGTGATGTGAATTCTAATATATGATTAGAACAGGTGCAAAGTATGAAAGACAACAAGTATTGAATGTGTATCTATTCTTGTGAAGAAATAAATTGTATAATTGCATATTAGGGCAGTGGGCTCTTCTTACATGCATTGTATTTGTTCTACAAATGCCTAAAAAGGTTGAGGCTTCTAACAAGGCCTATTCTCCTAACAGGGACTCAAGACACTATATGTACACCATCAACTACAAACAAGGTCAATATCCTTAACATGATGCTATTATGTAGTGAATCATCTAGTGGGTATCATACTGAATAGGGTTTTCCCTTGGCCAAGGTTTCCCTAGTTAACAAATAATGGTGTTATGAGTTATCTATGTGTATGGTTATATTTACTATTTAAAATTGTTGGTTTACTTTCATATGCAAGTTATAAAGTAATTAACAATATTCAGTTGTGGGCAAAAGTTTGTAGAATACTGATTCACCCCCCACCCTCTTAGTATTATCTATTTATAACAATTAGTATTAAAGCCAAGCTACTTTAAAGAAGTTTAATTTCTTAAGTAAGATCCCTGAAGAAATGGAACAGTTGAAGAAAAACCTTGAAGAAGCTCTCGAGCAATTTGACCTTCTTACTAAAGAAAGAGATAACCTAAAAGATAGATATGAAGATGCAAAATTTTTTATTTGAAAGTTGAAAGACAAGATTGGTGGTTTAGAATTTGGAAAGAAATAAATTTCACAAACTAGTTATAATGATGAAGTAGGAGATCTTTAGAAGGAAAATGATCCCATGAAACATGTACTAAAAAGAATTGAGCTTAAGTTGAGTATTACGAGAAATCATAGCAAGAGTGAACTAGAACTGAAAATTAAGAATGCAGATCTTAGATCCTAGTTAAGTCAAGTTACGTTTGAAATAAATACTATCAAGATTGAACTTGTTGAGTTAGAGAAGTAAAAAATTATTGTAAATAGAGAATTGACACAAGCTAAGTAAAAGTTTGAGAAACTTTATTCTAGTAGTGAAAATATAGATCAATAGATATTTCATTAGATACCTTCTTATGGCAAGACATGACTTAGCTATCTTATTGGAGAGAAATCAACCAAGACAATTGAAATTAGAAGACAAGAAGATCTAGTTATTAAATCACCTAAGGGTCTTGATTTGAGTAAGGAACAATCAAGTACATCTACCGAAGTATCAAAGGAAGTTGAGTTAATTGATTTATTAGCAAAAATAGAAAAAGTTGATTAACCTAACCAAGATAAATCACTCAAAGAAGTAATACACGAGTTTAGAGGTAGATGCTTGATATGCAATGAAGTTGGAGACATGAAAAGTGATTACATAGGTAATCCTTTTAAACCCATTACTAATTTATATTGTTATAATTGTCATGATTATGGACATAAGACATTAAACAATGTAAAAAACCTAAGTTTGATGGTAATAATGCAAATAGTAGATTGTTTAGGAATACTCACCCTACAAGCAGTGGAAGAGGAAGATCACATAAGAGATCAAATAATGGTGAGAAGAAACAGTTCATGTCTTACAAGTGTAAAAATCTTGGCCATATTGCAAGGACTTGTAGATCACCTAAGAATTAGAATGGAACCAATCAAAGGAGAAATGAACCTCTATGTCAGTTATGTTTTAACTTTGGATACACAACAAGATATTGTAGAATGGACAAAAGGGACATTAACATGAATCCAAATAATAGAAGGAACAAAAACATAAATGACAAAAGGAATATTAATGGCAATGGCATAGTTAGAAGGAACCAATTAAGGAATATGTTGATGATTCAAAGAAGCATTTGTGACATCTAAAGATCTAAAAACTTCTTATACGGTTTTGGAGGAACAATTTTTGATGCACCTAATAATATATTGAAGTCATAGATTGTTTATGACCCATCCTATCTAAATTAAGCAATTTCAATTGTGGTAGGGCATTAGCTAGCCAGAACTAATGTTTTAGAGAGAGAGAGCTAGAAGTTGCATAGTTAACATGAAGTTAAGGACATAGAGAGAAGAGTATGGTCAAGTGTGCAAGTCTTGGTATGTTTGCAGTAAGCATGAGTTGACAAATAGAGCTTCCTGGTATATAGAGACAATATTTGAATCTCTAGTACATATTTAATGCACAATAAAATTTGAAATGATTGAAGGATTGCAAGCAAGATTGTATGTACCAATTGTTAATGGGAAGTGTCTTGAGTAAATTGAAGGGAGATTTGACAATGAATTGAAGTGCAAAGTAAAGTTTGAGAAGTAGAAAGTTGCAAAAGCCCTAAATCATAATTTTAAGTTATTTTACAAAGCTTGAATCTAGAATTTTAGTGTTTACAGGTCAAATGGCAAGTCAAGATGTGTATGATGGAAGTGAAAGACTATGATACGAGTTTAAGAAAAATCCATTTATTTATTTATTGGATGATCTATTGGGTGCATTTTCACAAGTTTCAAAAAATGTGTTGCATGTTGAGGATATTAGAAGCTACATTCACTATAAGTTTGAGAGAATAGGCGATGAAGAGATTCATGAGGGCTTAGGAAAGATGTATAAAAGTGACCTATCCTTGAAGTATGAGTATGTACATCTAGAGAATTTGAATCTAGTGAAGAATATGTTTTACAGAAAGTTTGACAATCATGATCAGACTCAAATCATTATAAGTATGATACATGATGATATGTTATGGTTAGGAGATGAGAAGATTTTTATTTACAATGACCTAATTCACAAGGTCACATGATTGAGTAATGAAGGTTGTAATCCTATTAATGAGAAAAATGTCAAGAAGATGGTTGAAAGAAAGCTAATATGAAGTTTTATGGAAGAAACATGATGGTAGAATCCATTTAGGATAGTGGAGTAAAGTTGTTAACCAAGATATTAAGATCTACATTGAACCATGGGTCAAGGGTTAACTCAGTGCTACCTAGATTTTTGCATGCAATTTATGAAATGGCTATGCAAGAAAGAATGGTAAATTTGTGAGAGATTATTAGATTGTAACTATTGGACAAAATTGCAAAGATTAAGAAGACAAAGAATACAATTTTCAGATTTGAGTCCTTGTTGACTCACATCTTATTTTATTCTACAAGGAAGTTTACTAGATTGATAAGCTGGGATAGTAGTGAGTGCACAATGAAGTTAGTTAGTCAATGCTAGAGGTCTAAACCAAAAAATGTTAGAGATGATGGCATTGACAAAATGATGAAGAACCTCTAGTTTGAGATGAAATAGAGGTATAGGATACCTCCCTCTATCGAAGGTAAGGACAAGGATGATATATGATTCATGGTGGAAACTAACAACACCTGTATGGAAGCAATAATTCTCAAAGTTAAATTTATAGAACCTATGGGATGTCAGATGGGTACAAAGATCATAGAAGGGTATGCATAGATTATTCTTGAATCTAAGAAGGATACTAAGTGCCCTATATGGGGTACTTATGAGGAAGCAATGAGAATAGTTCATTATAAAGTATACAAAAAAGAAAGAAATAAAAATGTTGACAAAGAGATAGACTCCATTCTTAAGGAATCAAGCATGACAATGAAAGAATTTAATGAGATTAAAGGTATTGCACTAGAAATGAAGGCCAATGGACAAAATGCAGTGTTAGAAGCAACTCCCATTGTAGTTGTAAGACCTTTAGGGTGTGTGACAGCAGCACAACCATGTGTGGAAGCCCCAATTTCATCATATGCAGTAGTTGCACCAGTGCAACTAGCCAGATCAACGAGTGATCAACCTAAAAGTTAGCCAGAGGTTAAATCATCTTTTATGTGAAGTAAATCAGAGAGATTGGAAAAGGTAAAGAAGGAACCTATAGCAACAACCAAGAAAAGGGTCAAGCAAACCACCAAAGGACCTAGAAAGAGAAGAAGAATAACACAAGTCTGTTATTTTGAGGAATCAAAGGATGAAATTGGAGATACACAAGTAGTCCAAAATGCTCAAGAAGGAAGAATAATAGCTAGAAAGAAAGCATGGAAGCCAAAGGTAGAAAACCTTAACATGCAAATTATTAACAATGATAATTTTGTACAATTGAATAAATATTATGATTTGTATAATAATATGGATAGAATATAGTTAGCAAAATCCATTATAAGGAATATGATTTTGAGGAACAAAAGATTTGAGAGTATATAGAGTAAGATACAAGAGGATCTATATAATAGATTTGTTAATAGGAAAAGGAGGATATTAGAGGAAGATATGAATATCAGGATCACAATGATCAATAAACTATGTGATGTTGATTCTAGTGAGGAATCAAATAGAATTTTGAAGTGTGTTGAGCCCTTGCTAAGGAACAAAAGAAGAACAATTCTTCTAATGGAAGGCAATTATGAAGTATATGACTACAGTGCCTAAGGTGAGTACACAGTCTAAACCAAAGAGTCTAGTTTATGTACAAGTACATACACCTTTCAAGGAAAAGGAAGAAGCAAAGGAAACACAATAGGAACTATCACTACCTCACATTGTTGTGGGTATTGATTCCATGCAAGTGGATAGTATGTCCATAACTTTAGATACAAAGGAGAATCCTTTTGCGGCATTCGGCCAATCAATTTTTGGAAATATTACTACTTACTCTAGTTTTGATGATGAGGAAGAAGTAAAGAAGATAGAGGTAGAGAAAATAAAGAAGGAAAGGATACAAAGAGAAAAGGAAGAGAAGAATATGAAAGAAGAGTAAGAAAAAAAGAAAGAAGAAGAGAAAAAGAAGAAGGAAGTAGAAGAGAATAGAAAAAGAGAGAAAAGAAGAAGAAGATAAGAAAATAGTTGAGGAGGAAACAAGAAAGAAGCATAAAG
This sequence comes from Cupressus sempervirens, assembly GCA_028749045.1. Classification (NCBI taxonomy): domain Eukaryota; kingdom Viridiplantae; phylum Streptophyta; class Pinopsida; order Cupressales; family Cupressaceae; genus Cupressus; species Cupressus sempervirens. Next base: position 601,906,476 of record CM053792.1, read on the forward strand.
GTTAGCTATTAAAAAGAAGAAGGATAAGGAAGAGAAGAAGAGCGTAGAATAGCAAATAGTTCTACTCCTTCTAGCATCAATAGTTAGTCCCTTAGTGCACCAGTAGTGACATCAAATGATGAAGATCAAATTTTCTTGATGAGCACATTGAGTTAATTGTTTGAGAAAAATAAATCAATAAAGCCTTTGGAGAAGACATTAACTAAAGTCCTAGATAAAATGCAAAAGACAATTACAAACTCGATAGCTATTCTAGACTTGTAGTCAAAGGCCATGGAGTTAGTGAAAAACTTTGATAAAGAATTCACAAATTTAGTAGAAGTAGCTTCAACACAATATCATGTAAAACATGATGCAACACTATTTAATATAGTATGCACCAACATGCAAAATGATCTAAAGGAACTTGATGGAAACATCAAAGGATTGAGAAATTATATTGATGAAGGGAAAACACTATATGAATAATGTGCGCAATCATACAAGTACCTTATGGACCTTGAGAGTTAGAATAAAGATAAGTTAAGTGAACTTGAAATACTTTTTTCAAGTTACAAATCCCAAAATCTAGATTTAAAGAATATGGAGCCAAAGTGGAAAAGATACATGATATGATCAAAAACTTGGAATCTGATAAAGAGGAAAAAGAAAGGAGATTCTCTAGTCATAGTAATATTTTTTTATCAAATGTCAGTATTTTACAGAGGCAACTTGAGGAATGTCTTACAACTAAGGCCTGCTATGACAAGTTTTCCTACACTGACTTGAGTACAGTTGAAGTGTCATCCTATGCACTTTGTACACTAATCAATATCTTAGAAACAATAAAGGAGAACTAGCAGAAAGAGATAGAAAGACTAAAGGTTGTGTATGCAGATTATTTCTCTAGATTAATAGCTTGATCAATAGTAGACCCAAATTTTTTTATATAGTTTTTAACACCTTCCATTGATGTCAAAGATGGAGTATTATGTAGAAGGAAAATCATATAGATGTATATGTATATGTAAGGGGGAGTATATGTATGTATCAATGTAATAGAGTGATAAGGAATGTAATGATCCATCAAAACATGAATAAAATTGCTATGCTTTGAAAGCAATTGCGTATAGTTACTTTTATTTTGTTTTTGTTATGTATGATATCATTTTGGGACTTAACCAATTTTTCCAAATGTTTCCATCAATGCCAAAGGGGGATTACTGGAAATATGGTTACATAGATTTCTTGATGGTTTTTATTTATGGAAACATACATTCAACATTTCATTTATGGATTTAGAGTTAGAAAATTGTCTAACTATTAGATAGTTTGCAACAACACAGTGAACTGAAGGTAAGTGAATGGATGACTCATTGAGATTTATCTCATGCATAGTTGAGGGAAGCTTCATGAAAGCATCATGATGATGTGTACTAGTGTACAAGTGCATACAAATAGTACAACATGAAATATGGGTAAAATACTAGTGCATGCATTTTATAATGCTAAAAAAAGCATAGTAGAGAATTGGATTGTACAACCTTGAAAATTATTTTGATTATGAAATAATTACTAAGTTATGATGAACCAAATATCTTGATATTAATCCATAAGATATTTTGTATTATATCAAGCATTTGAATACATGAACGCTGACTAAGCATAGTTTTTTTATATGTGAGGTATAATTAAAGATCTTTATATCTTATGAAGATAAGTGTTCTATCTATGATAGAGGGGGAAGTGTTATATGATGTGAACTATTGTACATAGAGATTGAAAGAATTTTGAGCCCTATGTGATGTGAATTCTGATGTATGATCAAAACAAGCACAAAGCACAATAGACAAAATGTATTGTATCTATATCTATTCTTGTGAAGAACTAAATTGTATAATTGTATGTCACAACAATGGGCTCTTCTTGCATACATTGTATTTTTTCTATCAAATCCTAACAAGGTTAAAGCAACTCCTAGCATGGTTGAGGCTTCTAATAAGGCCTGGTCTCCTAACAGGGACTCGAGACACTATATGTACTTCATAGACTCCGAATAGGATCAATATCCTTAATAGGATCTTGTTGTTTAGTGAATCATCTAGGGGCTATTGTTGGCTAATTTCTCCCTCCCACCAAAATGGAGTATTTGAATTTAAACTCAGTATCATTCATGTATTTGAAATTCAAATGAGGCCACATGAAAATAAATATTTAGAAACCTTATATTGTACATCTTTCTTAAGTTTCCTATGCATTTTAATATTTCCTTGTGAGCCAATATTTTATCCATCGTCATACTTTTCGTGATCTATGAACATTTCTTTGTCACTTTGTAGAAGTGTTCATTCTTTATTTTTTGTGAAAATGCAACATTGTGCTGTGTGTCCAAGGTGGGCCATCTTTCTTATAGATTGTGAGTATTCTGATAGGAGTCCAGCTGGTAGTTTCTCATTCACTTTTTCTTTGTGGGCCAATGTTTCTACAATATTTTTTGTCCTATGTCAGATCAAGATCATCCAAGGGTTTTTTCTTTCTCTCTTTCTCAAGATGCAAGGATTTTAAATTATGCAAAAAAGTGAGCAATTGACATGTAGAATCATGGGTCCATTTTTCTTGTGGGCTATGGATGAGGTGGATTAGTGTTAGACATGTTGGCAAAGGGTGGTGTTCTCATTGGTTAGAGGTACCAATAGGGTAAGGATCTTTTAGTTTTATTCGGATCATTTGATCTCAGAAGATCAACATTTCTTGTTATGTCACTATGGGAAAATGATCAATTTTTAGTTATAGCAACATAGCAAATTTTTTCCACATGTCTTGATGGGACCAATTTGGATAGAAAGGTAGGCACAATTAAAGTTGACATTGTGGTTAAGGTTAATATCATTGTAAGATTTGATAGTCAAACTTTAAGGGGTGGTACGATTAGTTGGTTAAAATGGTTAGATGCATAAAGACCTTGCAAGTATTGGAAATGTAGGTTGAGTAACTAAGAGGGCGGGGGGGGGGGGGGTGTGAATCAGTTACTACAAATAAATCCATAGATCCTTAAGATATCAAATAAATTCCTTACTTATTGCCACTTGGTAAGCATTCATAAAATGTTGTAACTCGTTAAGTGCAGAGAATTTTTTAACCCATAATTAGATCTTAACATACATGAAATAATTTGTAGTTATAAAAGTAATATCATGAACACCAGAGACACCAGATTTAACGTAGAAACCCAATATGGGAAAAACCATCGATGTAACTAACTACTAATTTTCACTCTTCTGAAGTGAGCCTTGTTAGGAGCCAACCCTGTTAAAGGTTACAAAACACACTATTAGGTGTGACCTTGTTAGAGGATTTAATCACCCTATTAGGAGTGGCCTTGCTAGAGGTCTTTAGAACAATTCAACCAAACTGTCACCTTGTTAGATGATTTACAAAATAGGTATTACACTAACTCTATTAAGAGATTTTTAAATCACTGCTACAATGGTTAGAAAGAAACAATGAAATGACCTGAATAAGATGCAACTGAATTTTCTAATTACAGATCTCTATTTTACACCATTAGATCCTCCTTGATTAAATATAGCTTTGTTGCTCCTCAATGATCTCTGATCATCCTTCAAATTCATTCTATAATAATGAGTCCACCTTAACATTCATATCTCATCAAATTCATTCCTCTCTTTTGCAACTTGACCTTTCACATATACTGTACAAATTATCAAGTTAGCTCAAATACAAGTTACAATCACTTATAATTATTACCATAGTTAGCTAGAAATAATACTTAAAAAAATTAGGCATTAAACCATAAATTAACAAATTCCTTCACTAGCCAATCTTGCTCACTAAACACCACTTCTGAAATAGTTTCTTGAGTAAACCAACAGAACTTAGTTAACATTGCAAATTCTGTGAAATCCTTTTCTTGCTGAGTGAGCGTGGTAAGAACTAAATTTCTTTCAATAACCTTGAGAGCTCATTAGCAACTATCTTTTGCTACAATCTCCTTTGATGACCAAGTGAGCTTGGTAGACATTGTCTATAGAGGGTAAAGAATGGAAATGCTCAGTAGACACTATAAATCTATTTGCAAACCAACTAATCTCAGTAAGGGCTAGTCATATAACTAGTATGACATTTGTATACGATCAAAGATAACACACAATTGGATAATTTTATCCAACAATCTCCCTCTTTGGCATTGATGGCAACACAACATGTCATAGCATGCTGAAATTTTAGAACAAGACTTTCACTAATAGAAATTTTTCTCTCTCTTACTGATGTTAAAAGAAAATAGTAAGCTCTCCCTCTTGCAAATTTCAACAAATTTCAGAAAGACATGACAGTAAACTCTCCCTCTTTGACAACACAACTTGAATAAGTTCCAGTGTACCTTAAGTATTGATACATATGCAATGTCTTCATTATTATGTTGCATCAGCTGATATATCTTCAACTTTGTTCCTATTGATGCATCACTAAATCTATATTTTAGTGAGCTTCAGATAGGGGAATGACCCCTAACTTACCTCTTAGATACAAAAATGCATCTTTAGGTAGTGGCTTAGTGAATATGTCAGCAATTTGTTCCTTTGTATGGACATATTCCAATCTAATTTCTTTATCCTACACCAATTCTCTGAAAAAGTGGTATTTCATGGAAATCTGCTTAGTTTTGGAATGCATCACTGGATTCTTTGAGATGCTAATTGCACTTGTGTTGTCATAGAACATGACAACTAGTTCTTGTATCTCTACCTTCATGCCTTCTAACAATTGTTTGAACCAAACAATATTAGAACAATTTACTGCTGCTACAACATATTCTGCTTCTACTGTTGATTGAGATATGCAATTTTTCTTTTTGCTTGTCCAAGATACTAGTATTTTGCCAAGAAAGAATGCACCTCCTCTTGTACTTTTTTTGTGATCAATTTTTCTTGCTCAATCAGCATTAGTAAATAGTTTTAAATCCATATTTTTTGCAAGTTTATACCATAATCCACAATCTTCTGTCCCTTTCAAGTATCTCAAGATCTTTTTTACTGCCATCATATGATTTTCTCTTGGTTTAGCTGAGAATCTTGCTACTATACCAACTGCTAGGGTAATATTAGGCCTTATATGAAGAACATATTGCAATTTTTCAATCATTGATCTATATAAGGTTTGATCTACCTCTTTTGATTCATCATTCTTTGTGAGCTTTAGTCCAGTACACATAGGAGTTCCAACTAGTTTAGAGTCTTCCATACCAAATTTCTTGAGTATCTCCTTGATATACTTTGATTGAGTGATGTGCATGCCATTCTTGCTCTACTGTATCTAAAGACCAACAAAGATTTTTATCTCTCCAAACATAGACATCTCAAATTCTTTGCTCATTTGCTCTAAGAATTATGTACATTCATCATCATTCCATGCAAACAAAGTATCATCCACAAAGATTTCTGCCAAAACAATCTTGTTATCTGATCCTTGCTTGATATACAAACTACTATTAACATTAGTTCTTTGAAAACCAATTTGAATAAGATAGTTATGTAATCTTTCATGCCAAGTTCTAGGGGCTTGCTTTAGACTATATAAAGCTTTGTGTAACTTAAAAACCATGTCCTTCTTGTCTAGATCAATGAATCTTTGAGGCTGCTCAATGTAGACTTCTTCATCAAGAATACCATTGAGAAATGTAGACTTGACATCCATTTGACAAACTTTAAATCCTTTATGTGTTGCGTATGCAAGTAGCATTCTAACACCTTCCAACCTAGCAATAGGAGCAAAAGTCTCTCCATAGTCTATACCTTCTTCTTGAGAGTATCCTTTGCACACCAATCTAGCTTTGTTTCTTGATACTTGTCCATCTTCATTCAATTTATTTCTGAATACCCATTTAGTTCCAATCACATTCTTGTCCTTGGGCCTAGGTACAAGAGTCTAGGTTTTATTCTTCTCTATTTTCTCTATCTTTTCATTCATAGCTTCAATACAACTTTCATTTTCTAATGCATCTTTGACATTTCTAGGTTCAAAATCAGCAAGTAAACATGTACCTTTTAATTTACTTCTTTTCATGGCACCTTCAGACTTGTCTCCAATGATCTAATCTGGTGTGTGATTCCTTCTGACATACTTAGCTAACATAGGTTCCTTGCCTTATGAGTGTCTTGCACTGTTTTCTTCTTGTGGTTTAACTTCTTGTTATGGTTGCTCAAGCTTGGTAGCTAATTCTTTTACTCAGTAGCTTTAGTCTATGACTCAAGTTCCTACAACATGTTTGGAACTATTTCCAACTTGGTAGCTAAACTGGGCTTGGTAGGTACTATTGTTTTGTTGATAGGTGTATCTGGTATTGTGTCTATGAAGATGAATCTTTTTTAATCTTCAAGTTCTTTTGTACTTTCTTCTATTATCTTTTTTGCAAACTCATCAACCTTCACATGTGCACTGTCTATAACTTTGTGTGTAGACAAATTCAAACATCTATATACCTTGCTTTTGGAAGAATATCCTAAGAATATTCCTTCATCACATTTAGCATCAAATTTTCCTTTTCTAGATTCTTTTAGAATGTAACATTTACTTCCAAATACTTTAAAGTAGCTTGCATTAGGTTTGTAGTCATACCATAACTCATAGGGGGTTTTGAATGAGTCCTTCTTCAACTATACTCAGTTCAAGGTATGAATTGCAATGCTGATTGCTTCCTTCTAGTATTTGATAGCAATGTTCTTTTCAATAACTAGGGTTCTTGCACAATCCATGATGGATTGGTTCCTCTTTTCAGCTATTCCATTCTGCTCAGGAGTTCTAGGAGCTGATACCTATCTTTTGATTCCTCTTTCAATACAAAAATTATTGAATTCATTTGAGATGAATTCACCACCTCTATCTAATCATAATCATTTCAATCTTTTACCTATTTCCTTTTCCAGTCTTGCTAGATACCATTTGAACTTTCCAAATGCTTCTGATTTTTCTCTTAGGTACATGAAAATCATCATTCTAGAGTAGTCATCAACAAAGAGAATAAAGAATTTTTCACCAATATAACTTTCTACTCCAATGGGTCCACATAAATTAGTATGCACAATTTCCAATATATCTTCAGATTGATAATTTTTACTTTTGAAACTAGTCTTCCCCATCTTACCAATTTGACAATTCTTGCATAGACCAATATCAAGTTTATTCAAATTTGGAATGCCTCTAACTTTCCTAAATTTACTAATATTCACCATATTGTCAAAGTTTACATGACACAATCTTTTATGTCATAACCAACTTTCTTCAACTTGAGCAATAATGCATGATCGTTCACCAAGTTCAAGATAGAGCAAGTTACCTTTTGTTTTCTTTCCTAATCCAATCAACTTTCCTTTGTCATTCAACATTATTTCTTTGCCATGCATGAATTCCACCTTGAATCCAATGTTAATCAGCTATGCAACACTTAACAAATTGTGTTTCAGTCCTTCAACCCAATATGCATTCTCACATACAATCTCTTTGGTTAAATAAATTATTCCTCTTACTTTTATACAACAGAGTTCATTATTACCAAACCTTACACTTCCACCATCATAGTCTTCAAAGTTTTCAAATTTTGCTTTGTCACCAGTCATGTGATGTGAACAACCACTATCTATGATCCAAGTATCAGTTTTACTCACATAAGAAATAAGTGACATTTCATCATCTTCTTCATTATCATTATCAAATTCATCCTTAATAGCAATATAAACAATTTCATCTTTACTAGTATTTGAATCTTTAGAATCTTTAGCCATGAAACATGTCTTCTTACCTTTGTCCTTGAAGGATTTGTGATTTTTGAAGTTCTTCTTGTCATTACACTTGTGGCCTTTCTTCTCATCCTTGTTTTTCTTGTTTGGACACCAAGCTACAATATGACCTATTTCTTCACATGAAAAACAAATCAAAGGAACTTTATCTTTGTATTTAGCTCTGCTTCTTGAGTATTTCTTTGCAAGTAATGCTTCAACCACTTCAAGATCACTGTTAGGACTTTTTTCTGATTCTTCTACACTATTTGATTGAATGTTCTTGATATTTTTACCTTTCTCTTTGAGTGAAAGCTTGTCTTCAAATGCTAATTCAATGTTCTTTGAGGCTAGAACATAATTATCAAAATTATTGAGTTCAAATGTTGTCAATCTTCCCACAATGGCATCTAAATTTATGTTATGATTTTCTTCACATCTCCTTTCTTGAATAGTAGACACTCTTATTGCATAAACAGGAAGTAATGTTCTAAGAACTTTACTTATAACTATTTCTTCTTTGATTTCTCCACCACAAGCTTTCATTGCACTAACATTTTCCTTGATCCTTTCAACATATTTCGCAATGTTCTCATCTTCTCTCATTTTCATCTGATCAAACTACCCTCTTAGGCTTTTAGCTTTTGCTCTTCTGACATTGTCATCTCCTAAATAGATTTCTTTCAGCTTTTTCCACATTGCATTGGCAAATTTGTAGTCCTTGATTTCATCAAACTCTTCATAGCTTAGGGAAAATGCAATATCTATCATCATGTTGTTGTGAGTCTTCTTTTCAGCAATATCATTTACAGATAATGTACCAGTACACTCTACATATTCTGCATCAAGATACTTTTGTCTTATATCACCAATGGAAGCTAGATGGAGTCTCATCATTCCTTGCCATGCTGAGAAGTTATCCCTGTTAAGTCTTGGAATTTCCCTTTTGTAAGACATCCTAATCTTTAGCTTAGATCCTTGAAATCTTTTCCTGTAAGCACCAATAGATTTGATGCCTATTGTTGGAAATGTAGGTGGAGTAACTGAGGAAGGGGGGGTGTGAATCAGTTACAAAAAAAATAATTCATAGATCTTTAAGATGTCAAATAAATTCCTTACTGTTGCCACTTGGTAAAGATTCATAAAATTTTGTAACTTAGTAAGTGTAGAGAATGTTTTAACTTATAATTAGATCTTAACATGCATGAAATAGTTTGCAGCTATAAAAGTAAAATCATGAACACCAGATTTAATGTGGAAATCCAATATGGAAAAAACCACCAATGTAACTAGCTGCTGATTTTCACTCTTTTGAAGTGAGCCCTGTTAGGAGCCAACCCTGTTAAAGGTTACAAAACACACTATTAGGTGTGACCTTGTTAGAGGATTTAATCACCCTGTTAGGAGTGGCTTTATTAGAGATGTTTAGAATAATTCAACTAAACTATCACCTTGTCAGAGGATTTACAAAATAACTATTAAAATAACTCTATTAAGAGATTTTTAAATCATTACAACAATGGTTAGAAAGAAACAATGAAATGACCTGAATAAGATGCAATTGAATTTTTTGATTAAAGATCTTTGTTCTACACCATTAGATCCTACTTGATCAAATATAGCTTTGCTACTCCTCAATGATCTCTGATCATCCTTCAAATTCACTCTATAATAATTAGTCCACCTTCACATTCATATCTCATCAAATTCATTCCTCTCTTTTGCAACTTAACCTTTCATATTTACTGTTCAAATTATCAAGTTAGCTCAAATACAAGTTACAATCACTTATAATTATTACCATAGTTAGCTGGAAATAATACTTAAAACAATTAAGCATTAAATCATAAATTAACAAATTCCTTCACTGGCCGACCCTACTCGGTAAACACTACTTCTCAAATAGTTTCCTAAGTAAACCAACAGAACTCGATTAACACTACAAATTTTACAAAATATTTTTCTTGCCAAGTGAGCATGGTAAGAAATAAATTTCATTTGCTAACCTTGAGAGCTTGATAACAACTGTCTTCTACTACAATCTCCTTTGATGACTGAGTGAGCTCAATAGACACTGTCTATAGAGGGTAAAGATTGGAAACAACTGGTAGACACTGTAAATCTATTTGCAGACCAACTAATTTTAGTAAGGTCTAATTAGATAAATGGTATGACATTTGTGTACTATCAAAGACAACACACAATTGGATAATTGTATCTAATAGTAAGATGATAGAATGAAATAAGATTATTGGTCCACACAACACTTCCTAGTTGTAGGATTCAGCTTGACTGTGGACTTTGATGATTTTTTGAGACAAGAAAGAAGAAAGATAGGGTTTCTTTTGAAATTTGATCTTTTAGAGATATTCCTTCCATAGTTATTGTTTCACTAGGAACAATGCAGAGAAATTCCTTCCACCACCTGATTGTTTATTTTGAGAAATTCTAGCATTGATTGGCACCGTTCTTATTGCTTCAAGGTTACTCTAGTCAAGGTTTCCATGATTTTCACATCTCTACAAGTCTATCGAATCATATCTATTACATGGATCATCTTGATGATTATCAAAAGTCATAATGGGAGTGGTTGTGGAGTAACTTTTAGTTGAAGCTATCTTAGTTATGCTTGAACTATAAAAGCAATCTTGGAATTCTTTGTTAAGGTCGACTCTTCTCTATTTCTCTGATATTGCTCTACAAGTTCACTGTAAATCCCTTTTTACTTTGGACCTAATCACATTCTCCCTTATCTTCTTGAGCCATTGATGACTGTGCAAGATCTATTTTGTAGCTATTTGCAATTTGCATGATTGTATCTCTTTTTATTTATGAATGATATATAAGTGAACTCTCTTCTTCCTTGGGTTATTCATTTTGGTTTTTTGATCTACATGCAATTATTAGATTTAAACAAGTCTAAATTTGTATATCTTTGATGCTATAGTAGTTCAAATGTGCATGTATAGGAAGAGATTGGTTTGAACACTCCATTTTGGTGCATCACCTCCTTAGGATAGATTATTTTAGCGTCTTGTGCATGCCTTCTCCCCTTTTCCCTTCCAAGAGTAGTTAGGTACATCTTGATAGTAAAGAAATCCAACCTTCTCCAAAGACTCAACCTTGTAGTTCAAGTCCCACAACTTGGAGGTTGTTTCCATGTTTCACAAGGTTTTCCTTAGGTAAAAACTTTGGACAAGGGTACAAGCTTTTTTGACAATAGTGTTTGGTATGCTTGGTGGGACCAATATTAAGAAGATTTCAAAGTCCACTTATGTTAAAAGAGAAGAGTTTCAAGTTAATGTTGAGAAGATAGTGTTTCTCTTAGTATTCTAAGCCTTCAAGAGGCTCATTTCCGCAAAGAACCTTGTGATTCTACACCATTCACATCTAGTTTCAGACCATAGTTGTTGTGATTCATGCCCAAAAATGAAACAAGGGTATCTTTGAGAGGTAAGTTTCAATACCAAGATCTTTAATTTTTCCAAGCTTAGAAGAAGAAAGACTAGAGTTCCTTTATCACTAGTTAGGGCTGTAATAGTAACACATACACCTATAAGATCTATCTCCACTCCTTCTATTGTTAGATCTGAACCTAGAATACCATCTGCTCATATCAATAGGCCATTTTCATATATGGCACAACCTAGAGCATAAAATTTTTCCACCTTCAATTTTTGAAGTCCTCTCTTATTGGATGAAAGACATGATATACCAATATCAACTCTTAAAAGAATACCTGAGTTTACTAGTGAAACTTGTATTCCCCCCTTAGAATATATTCAAGAAGTTGCAAATATGTGTAATATACATGGAATATTTGAAGATGATGTTGTAGTCAAGCTTCTAGCCTCATCCTTGAAATGACAAGAACTACAATGGTATAGAGGGTTACCTCATAACTCTATAAAAGATTGGGATGGCTTAGAAGTAGTCCTATGGAAGAACTTTGAGGATAAAAGTGACTATCTTTCACTTTTAGAACAATTAACTACTATAAAAAGAGCACCTCATGAATGCATAACTGATTTTAACTATAGATTTTAGAAGACATGGGATAGAATACCTACTAAAATTAATCCTACCCCCATTAATCCATTCTTACATTACCTCCGAGCTTTTAACAATGATATTACAACTAGAATCCAAACCATGGGAGGAGATACCTGATGCCTATGAAATAGCAATAAGAGTAGAAACAATATTGATACAGAGAGGAAAGTTAGTCCCAAGGCCTCCTATTCCCTTCTTCCTTGATATCCCAAATCACTAATCAATAATAGCCCCTATTCCCACACCTTCCACATCACAAACCCTTTCTCTAGCCCCTCAAGAATCCACATATTAAAATTGAATGGATGAAATTAAAGAGATGATGTTTTCTATGATGTTGAACATAGACAAGAGATTGCAAGGTCAAGAGAAGAAGTTGGAAGATAGCTTCTTTGTGATGCAGAAAGTGAGCAAAAAATTGGTAACTTTGGAGAGAAAACAAGCTTAGGGTAATAAAGCTCCTCAATTGCAATACAAAACTCCAAACAATGGTAGGCCTCCAAATCATAATGATGGGTATACTTCTTTTGATCAGGGTAGGTAAAATAGTCATGCTTCTACTTCAAATGCAAATCAAAGTAGGGCCGTAGTCCCTCAAAATAATATGGCTCAAAATCAAGATCTCTGTCCCTTCTATAATTACTCCTATGCCTATTGTATGCATCAAAATGTTGAATCCTATTTAGCTTGGACCACTAAAGAGCTTGTAGTAGGGAAATCATAGAAGGAGAGCTAATATAAAGATGCCTCACGTTTGCAATGATAAGGTGATTTCTCCTACATGAATCAATGTGTGGTGGAGCATTGTAATGTAAACTAGGATTCTATTACTCACAAAACTAGGAGAAAGAGAATAGCCATTGAATATTCTACACCTTCTTCTCCTAATCAAGCTTCAACATCAAATGAAATACCACATGTACAAGCAAAAAATTATCAATCCAATGCTCCTCAACAACAAAGATAGAACAATAGTAGAAGAGATGTGAATAACCCTCAAGTTATTCCATCTCCACCTCTTACACATGAAGATCCCAAGGCTTCTACCAAAGCACCTAATGCCTCATTTAGTGTGGTAGAGTAGATGACAAGGAAAAATGTGAATATTTCTATGTGGGATGTTGTTGCTACTATACCTATGCAAAAGAGGTTGTTGTAGCAAGAATTAGAGAGAATTAAACCAAAGGATCAACTATCAAGCATGGAGAGTGCCACAAGTCTCATTCAACCATAAAGGGAGGTGGAATCAAGTAAAAAGGTTAGACCCCCTAGATTTTATGCTTCTCTAATTATAGGGGATAAGCTAGTCCACAATTGCATGATTGATTCAGGGGGTAACAGTTTAGTGATGCCTAAGTGTGTTACTAACGCTTTAGAAATGATATATGAGCCCATTGTTAAGGATGTATTACACTTGGATGGTAGCATTGTCAAGACTCTAGGAATCCTTAGGAATGTGGAAATGACTCTATGTACATGCCCTAGTTGTACTATAGTTCAAGATATATCAATTGCTAAAGTTAAGACACATTTTTCCATCTGCCTTTCAAGAGATTTCACCACCCAAATAGGTGTTTACATATTCTCTAATTGGTCATACATTTTTTTAGAACAAGATATGGATCCAAAGCTTTTATCATAGTAGAGCCCTTATCTCTCAATCATATTGATCCCTACACTCCTAATCTCATCAATGTGAATTTCACTATCCTAGAGATAGATGAAAATGATATAGTAAATGAGACTGCCACTTCCCTAGCAAGGACATCTAATTTTCTCTTGGATAAGTGGGCTAAAGTATACTAGTTTGATCCTATATTAGAATCCCTAGAGATAGGCCTTGGTACATATTCTATATAAAAAAAAAATGCCCTTATTCATAACCTTATGAAGAGAAAAGAAGACACAAGTGGAGTATGGAGCATGCAATTTGATGGATCAAGAAATAAGAATGGATAGGGGCTAGTGTGACACTAATTTCTCCTACAATAGAAAGGTACTACTTTTCCTTTAGGGTTCAATTTGTTGTACTAGTAATGTAGTGGAGTATGAGGCATTGGTCCAAGGTCTCCTATTTGCTCAAAATAGAGGAATTAAAGACTTAAGTGTATATGGAGATAATAAGTTGGTTGTTGATCAGGTGAGAAACCAAAATGTCACCAAGAATAGTTTTCTCAAGTCTTATAAACATAGACTATGGAATTTTATTGATAGTTTTTATGCACTTAACATTCAAACCATCCTAGGAAATAAAATAGACATGTTCATAGACTTGTAGTAGTGAGCTCATCTTATGATGTGCCAAGGATCCTTGAAGATGAAAAGAAGCAACATATTAGAGTGGCGGTTGGGCTTGATGTTCCTGATAATAATGTCAATTGGAAAATGTTTGAATCCAATGTAAAAATTGTGAGTTTCTTGTAGAATAAAGTAGAGCTCTTAGATAGAAATCAGTGAAGGATACATAACCAATATGGGGATTAGATCATCAATCTTAGTTCCAACAAGTTTCCTAAGGGTCTCATTACCTTAAAGAGTATCTTCAATCTTTATGACCAAGCAAGAGATAGAGGCATGAACCTTGCTACAAGAAAGGATGATCACATACCAATTTCTTTTGCTGATGGAAACACTCTAAACATGGGGAAGGTATGTTTTGAAACTAAGCAAGATTTTTTTTTTCATATATGTCAAGAATTTGATGATGTATTTCCTTGGACATATGATGATTTAAAGGGTTTTGACCCAAGATTGTTTCAACATACCATAGATTTAGTTGATAATGTCAAACCTATTAGGAAAAAGCACAAGAGAGTAAATCCAAAGATTGAGCCATTAATGAAAAAAGAAATATCCAAATTGATTGAGGCCAATATAATTTTCCTTATCAAGTACTCATCATGGGTATCTAACCTTGTCCCTATTAGGAAGAAGAGCAGAGAAATCATACTATGTGTAGACTTTATGGATCTTAACCAAGCCTCCCTTAGAATCATCACCATCTCCCTTCCATGGAACAAATATTGTCTAAGGTTACTAGTTCAGAGAGATTCTCTTTCTTGGATGGATTCTTAGGTTACATTTAGGTTTTAGTCAAGGAGTCTGATGGATATGAGATTGTATTCACAACAAAGTGGGGCACTTATGCTTACAGTAAGATGTCATTTGGGCTAGCAAATGCAAGAACCAATTTTCCAAAGGCAATACATGTGGCCTTCAAGAACATGATTGAAAGGTTTGTGTTAGTCTATCTTGATGATATCACAATGTATTCAAAGAATGTAGTAGATTATTTTGGCCATCTTAGACAAGTATTCATAAGATGTAGAGAGTATGGAGTATCTTTGAATCCAAGAAAGTGTGTCTTTGGCACTAATCAAGGGAAATTTTTAGGAAACAATGTATCTAAGGATGGTCTAATCATTGATCCAAAGAGAACAAAGAAAATACTCACTCTAAGAAAGGATTGTAAAGCTTTCTTGGTAGGATAAATTTTGTGAGTAGATTCATTCCTAATTTAGCTACCATGGTAAAACCTCTTACAACTATGCTAGAAAATAACGTGGTCTTTTCATGGACCAAGGAAGGGAAAGAAAGTTTAGAAGAAATCAAGGTAGTGATAGCCTCAGGCCCAACTCTGATCAATCCAAATTTTGAAATGGATTTCGTTTTTTATACTTGTAAGAATTTTCCTAAGGGCAAAATTCACCCAAGAACCAAGAACTCAAACACAAGCACACAATAGACCATAGAGAGAAAGAGAGTATGATCAGAAAAACAATCTATTCAATAATTGATGCTTAGAGTACACTAGGAGTGCCTGAATATAAAGGCTATAGGAGAGCTTCTAGAATGCATAGAAGTTAGCATCATGATGTGTCATACAACCAAGCACATGTCCACCAGATGACTTGAGAAGGCCAAAACCCACCAAGTGAGATTGTTCAACAATCAACATGTCTGTAAATCCATCACAGGAAGGCTTCTGGTAAGCAGATCCCATGGTCAACTTGTCAGTATTAAAACTTGAAACAAAGTTAGCATACTCAGAAGGTAGCTTCTTCAGGATGTGATGTATCAACCTATTATCCTTCATGGGATTTCCACAATCTTTTAGAAGTACCCTATACTCATTGACTTTGATGATATAATCCTAAATTGTGTCATAATTCTTAGGATCTAAGAGAAGTAGATCATCCTCAATCTGAAATCCCTTTTCTTCATCCACTTTACCATACAACCGTTCAAGTTTATCCCAAGCTTCCTTAGATTCTGAACAATTTTTAATGTGAAAGAGAAGATCCCCATGTACACAACTCCTAATTACACCTAAAGCTTGTCAGTCATGAATTGTCCAATCAATGAGTTCTTTAGCATCAGTAGGTTTGGTAATTGTACCATCAACATACAAACTATATCCTTTTTTCATTAATCTACTCCATGCAATATCTTTCCATGTAGAATAGTTGCATGAAGTTAGAGGAGGACATGTAAAACCCATGATGCAGAAATGAAAGAGCACAAAATAGAGACATAAGATCACAATGCACACCCCCCCTTTTCACTCAATCAAAAGACCCCCCCAAAAAAAGATGCTTGTAGCACTTTATAAGTAGTGCGTTTACAATGACCCACGTGTCAAAATGAATAAAGTGGACTTACTAATTTGGCTTTTACAACTACCTTATAAGGCTGAAATCTATCACTTAAGCACTGTAGCTTAGATTTACAAAAATTTTGAAAAGAATCAAAACTTTACAATTCTAAAGAAGGCCTAATTCTGAAAGTGGGAAATTTATCCACAAAACCCTAGAATTTGACTTTAGATATAGAAAATAGACAAAAAAATACACACTTTCAAAAAAAATAGAACCTGAAAAAGTGACCAGATGTGCCCATACAGAGCTTTTGAAGTTGCAAAAGGCAAGATTATGCAGGTACAATCACCAAAAAATCCAAATTCTACAAAATCTGTGCACCAAAACCAGAAAAAAACACCACCACTAGAAAATTTAGGAAATTCTACCTGATTTCAAAAAAAATTGCACCTAAATTGGAGTTTGAATGTCCAAGTTATGAGCTCGCAAAGTTAGGCTGCCAAACTGAAAAGCAATCTAGAGAGGGGTCTGGAGAAAAAACTACATAGTTAAATTTGATGATCAAACAACTATCATAGCAGTTGAAAAGCGGCCTGTGATGACGTCCAAATGGGTGTCAATTTTAAGCTCATGAAATGATGATGTCAGGAAGAAAAGTTCGCCCTCGATGATGTGGCTGTTGAGGTGTCAATTTGTACTGTACAAAATATGGCACGTGTCAATTTATGTGCCATGGACATAGTAATAGGGCCCATTTCCATAGGTGATGTGGCAATATGGGATTGGATCTGCTAATGTGTACACTATGGCAAATGAAAAAATGTCGTCAAAAATTTGCGTAGCTAGAATAAAGGCTTTTCGTTGTCGGGAACCTGGGTGAGCGAAAACCCTTACTACCTAAGAAACCTTTGCGACTATGTCTGTCGGATCTCAGGAAATGACAACGATGGTAGGAAGATAACATTCTCAGAACAACTGTGCACGACGTCGAAAGTCAAAGTGCTTGCCAGAAAAAATGCAGGTACCGGGACTATTGAAGTTGAAGACATCGGGTTTTAGAGATTTTGCCAGAGATTTGTAACTTTTCATCTCTGTGCGGGTCGTCAGATGTTGCTCTACAAATGCCAAAATCCGTGGATCAAGCCGAAAAAGGAAATGTCGAGCCAGTGTTTAATGAAAAATATCCCACATGTAATATGGGTGAGCGCAGTGCACTCTATAAAATGAAATGTCCATAGATTAATGTTAAAAAACCCTGCAAATTAAATAAAATGCCACCACAATGTGTAGTACGGGATCTGACAGCCCGTACTGCATAAAAAATTTTCTCCGACAGGTGCCCAAAGGGCCAAAAATTTCATAAATAAAATTGACGAAAAATACAAAGAAAAATAACAAATCCAAAAATAAATTAAATCACAGATCTTAAAATGACCATACTCATACCGCAAATCGGGCCTCCAAGTTCTGATTTGCAAAAAAAAAATTTCCTCACAGTCGACTTTGGGCCAAGGTAGGCGTGCTTATAGTCAATTTTCACTGGTTCAGTGTTCCGAACGCAATGGAGAGGTCAGATCTGATGCTGGACGCTCCCAATTTCTATAGCACTCTGGATTCAAGCTGAGGTGATGAAGTATGCAAGAGGTCTCAAATGACTTGTGAAGAGAAATTCTCCAAGCTCTGATACCATGTAAGAATTTTCCTAAGGGAAAAATTCACCCAAGAACCAAGAACTCAAACACAAGCACGCAGTAGACCAAAGAGAGAAAGAGAGTATGATTAGAATAACAATGTATTCAATAATTGATACTTAGAGTACACTAGGAGTGCCTAAATATAAAGGCTACAAGAGAGCTTCTAGAATGCATAGAAGTTAGCATCATGATGTGTCATACAACCAAGCACATGTCCACCAGATATGGATTATCCTCCATTAAGCACAAAAGTAAGTGTGGTAATGTGAGGATAAGTCTAGAAGGGTGGGACACGCAAAACAATGTTGTAGACACCATGTGCTCAAATAAAGGTGCGTACTCCTATGTTGTCAACATGACAACTTACAAGGTTGAACAAAATCCTAAGTGTCTCATAAATAAAAATAATAAAATAATGCAATATAATTAAATAATGCATTAAACTAAGTAAACTTAAGTAAGTGTAAATAGTAAAGTACTAATTTACACCAACAATACCTTAGGAGGTGAGTTAAGAATTTATGTTGTCTTGACTCAAGAAAATGACAAGAATCAAGAGCAACCTATTGCTTTCTTCAATATAGGGCTTAAGGAGTATGAAGACAAATATAGTTATGTGGAGAAGCAAGCCCTTGTAGTCATAACATCTTTGAATAAGTTCAAGCACCTCCTATCACACAATAGGATCCACTTATTGGTCCCTCATGTGAGTGTGAAGGATTTCCTTTTAAGAAAGGATATTAGTAAGAAAAGAGCAGCTTTGATCACTAATTTGATGGAGTCTAATGTTGACATTTAGATTACCAAGTTGGTAAGAGGGAAAAATGTGTGCAAGTAGATGGTCTCATTCTAGGAATTAGATGAGGAATTTTCTATGGTATTGACAAAACAACAAGAAGTAGGAAATGAGAATACAAGAAATTGGATAGATGACATGATGACATTCTTTACAAACAATGGATATCCTCAAGGATTGGAAAAGTCAAAAAGAAGATAGTTCAAATTGTAGTCAATCCCTTATGTCATTGCTGATGGTGCTCTTTTTAGGACGGACTTTAATGGAACTTTCTTAAGGTGTATTGATATAGATCAAGCTAATAGAATGATTAAGGAGCTTCATTATGGTCCTAATGGTGGTCACCTTTTAGAAAGAACAACTTCTATGAAGAAAATTAGTGTTTTATGTCTCCCACTTCATCCTATCTAGGCTGATCAAACTTTTTCTCAATGGAGATTAGATTTCAGAGGCCCCATCAATCCTCCTTCTAGTTCTATCCATAAATGGATTCTAGCTATTCCAGACTACTTTACCAGGTGGATAGAAGAAATTGTATTAAAATATGCTACTAAGAATACAATTTTTGAGTTCTTAGATGGAGTTATTACAAGGTTTGGTACTCCTTCCAACATTGTTTCAAACAATGCTAAATCATTTGCAGGAGCCCATATTTGTGCATGGGCAGTTGATCATGGAATTTACTTGAGTACTTCTTCTAATTACTGTCCTCAAGGTAATGGCTTGGTTGAGTCCTCTAACAAAAATTTGATAAGAATCATTAAGAGGACTATTGAAGATAATCATAGGTGTTGGAACTAGAAATTGAGAACTGCCCTTTGGGTTAACAAAATAACACCTAAAAGGGCTATTGGAAACTCACCTTTCATGTTGGTGTATGCTAGGGAAGCAAGGCTTCCTATATCATTAGAGTTTCCATCCATAGAATTATCTCACCAATTGGAACTAATTAAAAATGATTCTATGTCTATAAGAATAACAAAGTTGATGGCGCTAGAAGAGAAAAGACACTAGGCCATGCAAACCTTGGAGACACATCAACATTAAATGTAGAAGAGTTTTGATAAGAAGGATAAAGTTAGAATTTTTAGATAAGTTAACCTTGTGCTGAAATGGGATGCAGACAGAGAAAAACTTGGTAGGCATTCAAAATTTGATGCACTATGGAGTGGTCCCCATGTGATTATTAGTTGCAAGCAGGCTAATGCTTTCTATCTAAGCATGCCCAATGGTGAAATCTTTCCTATTCTAGTCAATGGAATATATCTTAAGCCTTGTTTCTAATGGTGTTAGGGTTTTCATATATATAGTTAGTTATTTTGCTTCCTATTCTTTCCTATTTTCCAAGAAGTGCACAAGCACATGGTAGTTGTAGAGGGTTTTGGTTCTTGTTTTATAGTTGTAGAGAGAAATTTTGAGGTTTTCGTTGGGCATGTTTTTTTTACAATTTTAGGGTTCTTTTGGGTAGGTCTTCATGATTTTTATGACTCTATTTCCTAATGGGTTCATAGCTATTGGTCCATGCATAGCAGGCTTGTATCCCCCCTGAGTCACTAGAATTGTTGGCTAATTTTGCCCTCTTGCCAAAATGGAGTATTTGAATTTAAATTCAATAACATTCATGTATTTGAAATTTAGATTAGGGCATGCAAAAATAATTCTTTTGAAACCTTTGGTTATACCTCTTTCCTAAGTTTCCTATGCATTTTAATATTTTCTTGTAGGCACATATTTTATCCATTGTCAGATCTTTCGCGATCTATAGGCATCACTTTGTCTCTTTGTATAAGTGCTCATTCTTTATTTTATGCAATAGAACAACATTGTGTCATATGTCTAGGATAGGCCTTATTTCTTATGGCTTATGAGTATTCTGACATGAGTCTAGTTGGTAGTTTCTCATTCACTTTTTCTTTATGGGCTAGTGTTTCTGTAATTTTTTTGTTTGCCATCAGATCGAGATCATCTGAGGGTTATCACTTTCTCACTTTCACAATATGCAAGGACTTTAAATTATGTGAGAAAGCAAGCAATTTACATGTGGCATCATGGTTCCCTTTTTCTTGTGGGCCACAAATGAGGTGGATCAGTGTTAGAAAGGTTGGAAATGGGCAACATTCTCATTGGTCGAATATACTGGTAGGGTCATGATATTGCATTTTTATCTGGATCATCTAATCTCAGAAGATCAACATCTCTCATTATGTTGCTATGGGAAAATGATCAATTTTTATTTATAGTGAAATAAAAACATTTTTTGAAATGCCTTGATTGGTTCAATTTGGAAAGAAAGCTTGTCACAATTAAAGTTGACATCGTGGTTAAGGTTAATGGTGTTGTAAGATGTCACAGTTAATTTAAAGGGGTGGTGCAGTTAGTTGGTTAAAATGGTTAGAAACTTAAAGACCTCACAAGATGGTAGAATGAAATAAGATTATTGGTCCACATGACACTTTTTGGTTGTAGGATTTAGTTTGACTGTGGACCTTGCTGATTTCTTAAGCAAGGAAAGAAGAAAGATAGGGTTTCTTGCATGATTTGATCTTTTGGATCAATCCCAACTACTCTAGAGTTATTTTTGTGCTAGGAATAATGAAGATATATACCTTTCACCACCTCATTTTCCATTTTGAGGAATTCTAGCATTGATTAGTGGCATTTCTATCACTTTAGTGTTACTCTAGTTAGGGTTTCCATGATTTTCACATCTTTGCAAGTGTGCCAAATCAGATCTATTGCATGGATCATATTGATCATTCTCAAAATAGTTAATGGTAGTGGTTGTGGAGTAACTTTTAGTTGAATCTATCTTAATTATGCTTGAACCATAAAAGTAAGGTTGTAATTCTTTGTTAGGATTGACTCTTCTCTATTTCTTTGGTATTTCTTTGCAAGTTTACTGTAAATCCCCTTTTCCTTTTGACCTAATGACATTCTTCCTTATCTCCTTCAACCATTGATGATTGTACAAGATCTATTTTCCTCTCTTTAATGGTTTGTGGCTATCTGCAATTTGCATGATTTTATCTCTTTTGATGTATGATTGATATACAAGTGAACTCTCTCATTCCTTAGGTTATTCATTTTTGTTATCTGTTCTACATATGATTGTTGGATTTGAACATGTTTGAATTTGTATATCTTTGATGTCACAATAGTTAAAGTGTGCATGTATGGGTAGAGATTGGTTTGAACACTCTATTTTGGTGCATCACCTTCTTGGGATAAATTAGGTTAGTGTCTTGTGCATGCCTTCTCCCCATTTCCCTTCCAATAATAGTTAGATGCATCCTCATAGTAAATGAAATTTACCTTCTTTGAAGACTCAACCTCAAAGTTCAAGTCCCATAGCTTGGAGGTTGTTTCCATTTTTTACAAGGTTGTCCTTAGGTAAAAACTTTGGACAAGGGTGCAATATTTTTTGATAATAGGTATCATCCCCATCATGGTTTTCCCTTGGCCAGGGTTTCCCTAGTTAAAAAATAATAATGTTATGAGTTATCTATGTGCATGGTTGTATTTACAGTTCAATATTTTTTCTTTACTTTCATATGAAAGTTATAAAATAATTAACAATATTTTAAATTTGTCGGCAAAAGTTTGTAGAATATTGATTCACTCCCCTCTTAGTATTATCTATTTCTAATAGTCTTAGGACCCCTAGTGAAATATTTTTTAATGAAACATGTCAAAAAAGTTCATATGTTATCCTATGACCCATTTCAATTCATATGAACAATTATAATATGTTCCTAGGTGTCCTAGGACCCCTACGGACATATTTTGTAATGAAATATGTCGAAAAGGGTCATCAGTTATCCTATGACCCCTTTCAACCCATATGAAAAATTGTAATATGTCCCTAGGGTCCTAGGGCCACTTGGGACATTTATGATTGTAAAATGTGTCAAAAGGGTTCATAGTTTATCTTCTGACCTCTTTCATCCCATCTGAACAAATGAAATAGGTCCCTAGGTGTCCTAGTACTGTTAGGGACATATGTTTTCATGAAATGTGTTGAAAGGGGTCATAGGTTATCCTATGACCCTTTCGACCCATAAGAACAATTATAATATGCCCCTAGGGATACTATGTGATTATTACTAATATATAATAAATCATTATATAATATATATGATACTATATATATATATATATACACACACACACACACACACACATACATCCATGTACATTTACATGTACATGTACATGTATATACATCTCATATAGTTTTTAATCCCATAACTGAATGGTTTTTTCAAATTTCTTCTTTTCAAATTTCTAATAATGGTTTCATCAATTTCAATTAACCATTTTTGTGTTTTAGGACCTTAATTTTGGTTATAATTAGAATATATGTAAGGTTCTTGTGTACTATAATTTTCCACATTTTCAATCCTGACTTTGACATTATGAATTGGTACATTTTCATTCTCCAACTTAGCATATTCATTTTCCAACTAGTTAGCTTCACTTTCAATCAATACATTATCAACTTTAATGCCATTTAACATACCTTATCTCTTCCTTTGATGATTTTCCCTATCTCTTTCCCTATAGGCTTGTTGGTGAACAAATTTGTCCTTTTAAATAATTTATCAAATTTACTCTATACCCAAGTATCACAAAAAACAGAATCGCTCACTACAGTTGAGGAAGCACTTTTATCTTACTTTACACTTCCTCTCTGAATATTCTAAAGGTACAACTCCCTTATTAAATTTACAATAAATTTGAAACCATTTTCACACTTTTTCCAAAAGTGCATAAGGGTCTCTCAACTACTCCTAGGTAGTGAGGTAATTATCAAAGTTTACTTAAAGATGAACAGATTCAACTAATACGAAAAAGAAAACCCACTTCAAAGAATTAATTTTCACTAAAATCTCAACATGTATCACCAACAAAGAATGAAAATTTAAAAGAACTTACAATCAAGTAACATCAATCTGGGACTTTCGAATCACCAAATCACATCCACAAAGTAATAATAATTCAACACTTTGAACACAAAGTTTCAAAGCATAATTCAAAATTATTCATATATGTATATTCAAACTTCAATGCGCCAAGTCATTGAAAGCCAAAACATTCATATACTATTCCCAAATACTGTTATCAAAATCAAATCTATGTTGAAATACTGCTATCTAACCTCTATCTTCTATCTCCTATTTGCTATAAAAAAAAATAGTTCAATAACCTAGCATTTATAGTTTTTCAAATCCAAAGGGCCTCCATTAAAACCTAGCCCTATCAGATTAATATAAGAAACCATTATAAAACTAGAAAGTAGTTATCAAAAAGAAAGAGCGCCAACCCGGGCTCTACATGCATCTTTCTGCCACCTATACTCCTTTACCTTTAGGTTCCGACGTGGCATCAGGTTCTCATTAAGGCGCAACATGGATTCGATGCTTGCCAAGGAGGTGAAATCATTAGCCTTTGGTGATTCTTTGTCTCTGATCTGTTGTACTGCTCTGTTGAAACTCCTGATTAATGCTTCAGTGTCCATATTTCCTTCTTCAAATTGTAAGATGCGTATAGGATTGACAATCTTCATGTCCTTTACCAGTTCCTCGCGCATTCCTATGATCTTACTTTCGATGCCCTGCATTTCTTTGATGGTCTCTTTGTAAATGGACTCCTTCCAATTCATATTATTTTTTAGAATAAAAAGTATGCAGGGGTCCATGGCCTTCATAGGATTTTCATTTAGGAATTTGAGGACCCCAAAATTTTCAACCTCTAAGACCTGGAGAACCACAACTTGGCAACGTGCTAATTTTGTTTCCCATACTAGGATCAAGGTTTGAATCTCCCCTAGAAGAATTTCACCTTCAGAGTAGATGCTAGCAACTTCAGAAATAAATTTATTTCCCTGGTTTACTATGTTATTCATCCAGTTAGTCATGGCATCAGTTAGCAGTTTTCCCCTCTACATCTATTTCATCAATTGCTGGCTCTTAACAGAGTTTGGGTCAAAAGGCTATGATACCTGGATTATGGGGCAGCCCTTAGGTTGATCAGAAAATCAATGTATGTGTCCATTGTCATCACCATTGCTTTTAGTTCTTTCTTTTCCTTGGAATCTTTCTCTGATTGTGTGAGCATGTGATCAGTAGAGAACTTTAAAAAATTGTTGCCAGTATTCCTATTTATAGAACCTAGTTCAAAAGAAGTAACTTTGAACCCTTCATCATCGACCTCCCCAGATTCTTTCTTTTGTTTATAAGTGGCCACCTCTGCTGTGATTTTTCCTATTACTGGGTCTTTGGTGAGACAAGCATCCATTTTCACTTTCTTTGTATTAGAACCTCTAGCTATGTACCTAGTGACTATGTCCTTTACTAGTGTGGATACCGGCTGTAGACTTCACTTCTTGTTGATTGAATTCGCCAAGCATGAAGGAATAGTAGGAGTGGTTGACATTACCTGAGTGTCTCTAGTTGGAGTTAAGAATTTAGGTTGATCTACTCTTGGGGCTTCAATGAATTGAACCTCACCATTTGCTTCATTAGGGGAAACAAATTTATCATCTGAATCTTGCCCTTGAGATGTCATTTTCTGTTTCTAAATACTAGGCTGCTTTGAGGCTTTGGACTTGGACTGGAATCTTGTCCTAGGAGCCGTAGCTTGCCAATGGGGAGGGGATCTCAGTTTCTTATCTGGAATCAGTGCATCACCTGCAATATGAGAAAATGGAATGTCAGATTGAAGTGGTTCTGGGGAAGAAATCACCTTAGGAGAAGACTCATTAATATTTCCTCTCCTTTTCCTCTGTAACTAGTCATCTGTATAGGTTAATATAGATCTAGCTCTCAAATTAACATCATCTTCCTCCTCTTTTCTCCAGTCTACCGCTAGGAAATTTGCCTCATTTGACTCTTCCCAACCGGGCTCAATTAGGTATGAACTATCTTCAATAATTCCCTGTGTTTTGAACTTCAATCTAAAAGAATTGATTTTCTGTAAGGTTAATCTAGAATGGTCTTTCCTCAAGACTTCTTCTTCATCTCCACAATCTCTCTATAGATCTTCTAGATGAGGAGCATCTGAAGGATTTACTTCAAGGCTAAGGGTTAGAGCTGCATATCCCCTACTATCAAAATTTCTCCTACTATGGTAGAAACCAAGATTGAATCCCAGCAAATTGTTTCCGATGATGGAAACATTATTCATATTAGTACAGACTAAGGAGCCCAATGTGATAGGGAAAGCCATTTCCCAATTCTCCTGAGGAAGATTATCTTTGATGACCAAGAAAAGCTATCTGCATAATTTGGCTAAAATGAAACAATCGAGGGCATATCAGGGTAACTTCAAAGGTTCATCTTCAAACCCTCCAACTCTTAAGTATGTGAACCTAGGAAATTGAATGAAGTGACTCCCATACTGTTGAACTAGTTTCTGTGACTCAAAAGAATGTTGTGGCATCTGAACACCCTTTAGAGTAAAATAAATGCTTCCATACAATACATCATGCACCTTACAGAAATCCTCTAAAAATCTATCTTTCTTCAACAAAGGACAATATTGGAAGACGATTATCTCTTCATTCCATACCCCATGTGGAAGGGTAGTGAGATCACATGTACAGGAAATATAATAAGTCAAATACGAGGCCATATAGAAATCCTCGCAAGATTCTTTGGCCCTATTGAGTTGGTTCCTCAAGGAATTGGAAATGATCTCCACCCAATCCATACACTGCTCACCCTTCAAGATAATCTCAATATATCTATACATCCATTCTTCAAACAAATATACATCAGCTGAACCCTTCACCCTGTGCAATAATACAACCAAGTCATGTATATGAGGTTTCATGTGATCCTTCGTAATGACTTTGGGTAGCCTAGACCCACCTCCATAGTTAACTTTGGTCCATTTCCTGGCAAGGGTGTTTCAAAAAATGCTAGGGGTTTCCTAGTATTCGGCCAAAGCTTGAGTGGGTGAAAATGCGTCAAAGGTATTTGCTATTAATTGTAAAATAGATGAAATGGTTTCCCTTGAGATGGAAAGTATTGGATAATTAATAGGCATGATGACATATCACCTCACATCAATGAAGCATCGCTGCATGAGCTTTTCATTTAATGATTTCTCTTTTCACATAAATTAACAATGATTGATTTTGTACAATATCTGATTATTCCTCAAGTTGAAGATATTTTCTCCCACTTCTAATGATGATGACCTCCTCCTTGGAAAAAGAGAAAAATCTTTTGATTTTTGATATCTAACATGAGCCTCAATTGATTGTGAAAAGGCAGTGCATCATATTTTAGAAATAAATTATCGCCAGTCATTCTGATCAGGAACTACTTTGAATTGCTTTGAACTAAGATTCAAAGTGGTTCGAAGTGCTTCAATGAAAGCCACCGCATAAAGAAAATTTCCTGCCAAAGGAAAAAGCATTAGTATGAAAATCTTAGGTTGAACTACTTTGAACTACTTTGAACCAAGGTTCAAAGTGGTTCAAAGCGGTTCAAAGGAAGGGGACCGCAACTGCAGAAGCTTGCAACTTTGACCAACAACTTCAAGAAGTAGTGAACACATAAATGGTGAGGAAAAGACTTCGAGCAAAGATAGGTAAGGGGTTTGAAGGAGATCCTTGGAAAAAGAAAAGGTGACTCTACACACAACTAACAAGGCTTCAATTTTTGAATTTGATTCATCCATTTGGAATTTAACCTTTCAATGGCTACTACTCCACATCCAAACAACAACAGTATTGAAACTTGTGAAAAGGGTAAAAAAATTGTGATTGTCAGGTCTGCAATGATAGAGAATATTTTGGCAAAAATCCACTAGTAAAATGGACTGGGTACCTAATCTGATATTGGATACCAAAAATAATCGGATACCCCATATAAGATCATGTACCCAATAAATGCCACTAGTTAATGGAGGAAAATAAAGTAGAGACATAGTTTTAAAGGAAGGACCACTTTTTATATGATATATATTGGTATACATACTATAATGTATATTTTTATTTAGTATTTTTAATCTAATATTATATGCATTACTATTTATTATTAACATATTATAATTATATATTATTTGTATATTACAATTTTCTTATAACATTATATATATATATATATATATATATATATATATATATATATATATATATATATATATATATATATATATATATATATATATATATATATATATGTATGTATATGTATATGTATATGTGTGTGTGTGTATACATATATACACACACACACACACACATATATATACATATATATACTAAATAAAAATATACATTATAGTATTTATACTAATATATATCATATAAAAAGTGGTCCCTCCTTTAAAACTATGTCTCTACTTTATTTTCCTGCATTAACTAGCGGCATATTTTGGGTACGTGATCTTATATGGGGTATCTGATTATTTTTGGTATCCAATATCAGAATAGGTACCTAGTCCATTTTACTAGTGGATTTTTACCAAAATATTCTCTATTATTATAGACCTGACAATCACAAATTGTTTACCCTTTTCACAAGTTTCAATAGTGTTGTTGTTTGGATGTGGAGTAGTAGCCGTTGAAAGGTTAAATTCCAAATGGATGAATCAAATTCAAAAATTGAAGCCTATAGGGAAAGAGATAGGGAAAATCATCAAAGGAAGAGATAAGGTATGTTAAATTTCATTAAAGTTGATAATGTATTGATCGAAAGTGAAGTTAACCAATTGGAAAATGAATATGCTAAGTTGGAGAATGAAAATGTACCAATTCATAATGTCAATGTCAGGATTGAAAATGTGGAAAATGATAGTACACAAGAACCTTACATATATTCTAATTATAACCAAAATTAAGGTCCTAAAACACAAAAATGGTTAATTGAAATTGATGAAACCATTATTAGAAATTTGAAAAGAAGAAATTAGAAAGAACCATTCAGTTATGGGATTAAAAACTATATGAGATGTTTTTTGGCAATAAAATAGTGGTGGAACAATGTCAACTATTTGTGCACTTGTTGAAGATGCAAAAAATGAGACCTATGCTTTCCAAGTTGATGATTCATGTCAACAAGAAAATGTAGAGAAATTTTGTTAATGTGAAGAATATTTTTAGTTCTCTTAGTAGCATTTGGAAAAATGGTAGGGAGAAGGATAGGAGAGCTTCTCAAAGTGTTAATACAACCTCTTTGGTAAGTCATCATTTGAGAAAGTGTAGATATATGAGACAAACTTATCTTGACTTGAACCTAAATCATACTACTTTGAGAAGAGCACTTTCTAGAAGAGAGAGAATTAATGATCCTCTACAAAATGAGACATGGTCTTATCACTAGAGACTTCCATGCTTTGATAAGAAGCTAACCAATGATATAAAGAAATAAATTGCATAATTTTTGCAATCTAATTAAAGAGTCTCACCAAATTCTAATGGTACGTTGAAGTTGAGAATTGGAAATAGAGAACGTATGCCACATCCTAAACATTGTTTGGAGGAAAGTCCAAGTATGTTCTCAAATAATTTAGAGAGACTCATCAAATATTGCATATATCATGAAGGGTTTTATAATCCTTGAATCCAATTTATTGTGTGTCACTTAAGATTCAAAATAAATGTTGTTGAAAATATCATGTGGATTTTTCTATACACTAAAAACTATTACACTCCATCTATTCTACTTTGCATAGTAATGAAATGTTGGAGAATTATGGTGCTAGTGGGCTTCCAAAATCATCAAGAGATTTGTTAGATCAATATTTATGCCCTAAAGATGATCATTGTTTCTTTTATAGAAATGATTTCTTAAATGTGAAGTGTTCACAATGTGGTGGCTTATCCAAGTTTATAACATGTTTCCATGAGGGGTACACACAAGATCTTGAGAGGACAATAGTAAAAAAAAGGGTATATGAAATGGTGAAATACAGTTAAAGAGTGGAGATTAGGGCTCTAGATGTAATTTGGTTGCAAAAAAAATTGGTATGGTTGGTTTTATTTTATATTTCAAGAAAAATATTTTCTACACATATGCAAAGCATACTCACAGGTCTAATTGGTTACATCAAGAATTTTGAATATTTAAGGACCCTTTTCCCATTGGAACTATTATATCTATTTTTGACTTTATAGGTAACTGCACATTTCATGTAGAGAGAAGGGTGCCCATTTTTGGAGTTTTTTGTAGTCCAACCATGGGAAATAGGAACATGATAGAGAAATGGCATGTGTTAATAGGGCTCTAGTTAATGATCAATTGAATATTTTAGGTGCAGAGCTTCTTCATGCTCACATCATTATTGATTGGTGTAGTTCAACATTATCACATGAGGGGACCCTTCATTCGGCAATTCACAAGTTATTTATATTGTTTGTGGAGGGATCAATAGGTGATAGATTGGATTGTGTTGCCAGTCGAGATTCTTCAAAAATGCATTCATTTAGTAGGTTTGATTCTAATACATGGATCATTTAGAAATCACAAGTAGCTTTATTTTTTCCTGCTTGTTTTTAGTGTGATTGGGATCACTATGAGTGGAGTGAGAGGGTGGATTCATGGGCTCGACACAATCTTACTCCATACTCTCTCTCTTCTCTTATCATAAATAATGACATTGAAAGTCTAGTTGAGCATAAGCATCTATGATGTCTTATTAATCCTAGACAACTCTATGTCTTGGTTGCACCACAAAGGAGTGATGCAAAATAGATTATTGGTTAACAAGTTGTGTAAGAGGTAAACAAAATCTTTAACAAATGATTAGAGATGATGATGGTTTTACATATCCTACTGCTTCTATTGTTGTTTCTAGAACATGGCTATGAACATACATATTTAGAAGAAATTGAATTCTTACACTTCAAGACTATGAGAAGCATAGAACAATGCTCATATATTTACACCTTATTATAGCACTAAATGCAAAGTTTCTGAAGCATCAAGGAAGACTAGAACTAAAAGAAATTTTTAATATTAGTAATGATGATCATGAAGCCCTCTTGGAGACCCTCAAGAAAAGAGAGGACCCTATAAGAACACTGGACTAAGTATATTTACTTCTTATGTTCTTTTATTCATAATGATTTGGTGGACCAATTAGTATGTAATTAAATTCAATTAACTAATGATATGATCTTGGTTATCAATCTACTTATTATTATGCCTACACAATATTGATATTTTGTATGATACTAGAATGTAGGTACATCATGAAGAATAGTAGTGCATGAAAATAGAAAGCTGGTAAGGAGCAAAATGAAGAAAATTTTATTATAAATTTGACATTAGGACTTCTGGTAATTATGTTTTGATGCAATAATGATGAAACACTTGAGATATTGTAAATATGAACTTGTTAATTTGATATTTTTTTTCATAAGGTTATCTAATAGTCAAAGTGGTCTAAGAATACAAAGCCAACAAATAACATAGAGGGAGATAAAAAAGGATGTTCGTACAGGTCTAATTAATATTGGCAATTTACAAAGTTGTAAGTGTGATTGATGTAATATTGACACAAAATAAAATTACTGTAAAAACTTTTCAATTGAGGAGTATCTAAGATGGACTAAGTTCCCTTGGAGATTGATCTTATGAGGTCGTAACTTAGAGCTCATAAGGGTTGTTAGTGCTCTATCAAATTCTACATTTTGGTGATGTTGAGGTCTAAATAACCTCTCTTAGTTTAGAGTGATCATATTCATTTTGATTTTTTGGTACAATAATATCACCTAATACAAAAAATCTTAGTGTACTTTATTTCATTTGTGAATCATTGTGTAACTTTCAAAATGCTAATTGTGGTATAAAATATTCAAATATATTAGCTCTGGATGGGAAGGTGAACCTAGATATACCACTTTTCAAACCATTGAGATCCTAGAACATTCATGACCACGTAACACCAAAGCATCCCCAAGGTGCACTAAGTGCATTTGCAGATTTCTCTTTTGGTGGTTGTAACTTGGAGCTCGTAAATTCTATCAATTCTATGTTGACTACCATAGGATAGAGATGCTGATGTCTACAAAAAACCCTCTTAGTTTAGAGAGATCACATTTTATTTTACTTTTGCACAATGATATCACCCAGTGTAAAAACTTATAGTGTATCTCAATTCATTGGTGCATCACTATGTAACTTTTAAACCACTGATTGTGATGTCAAATTGTCAACACTATTACCTCCAAATGGATGGGTGAATCCTAGTGAAACCCATATTCTAACCAAAAAGATCCTAGAATATTCAAAACCACCTTAGACTAAAGTGTCCCTAAGGTGCACTAAGTGCATGTGGAGATCAATCTTCTGAGGGTCATGATTTAGAGATCATGAAGATTATAAGTGATCTGTCAAATGCTATAGGAAAATGATACCAAGGTATATAAAAAATCTCTCATTTCAAATATATCACATTCTATTTGAATTTGGCATAATGATCTTTCTTGATGCAAAAAGTTATAGGGTACCTTAGTTCATAGGTGCATCATTGCATAAATTTCAAACTATTGATCACAACATCAAATTTTTAGTTCTTTTAGCTATGAATGGGTGGCCAACCCAAGATTGAAGTGTCACCAAGGTTCACTAAGTGCATTTGGAGATTAATGTTTTGAGGGTTGTAACTTGGATCTTGTGAGTTCTATTAATTCTCTATTAAATGTTATAGTAAAATGATTTTGTGGTCTATAATAACCTCTCTTAGTTTAGGGAGATCACATTCCATTTAAATTTGGCATAGCAATCTCGCCTAATTCCAAAACTTGTAGTGTACCTCAGTTAATTGGTGCATCACTATGTAACTTTCAAACTACTAATTGTGGCATTAAATCCTTAACATCATTAGCTCTAGATTGGAAGGTGAACCTAAGTGACACCACTATTCCTTTGACAAAAATTCTCAAACATTGCAACCATCAAACGTCAAATTCTCCCTAAGGTGCACTAAGTGTATTTTTATTATTCTAAAGGTCATAACTTGAAGCTCCTAAGGGATATTAGTTATCTATAAAATTCTATAAGAGAGTGATTATAAGGTCTAAAATTAGCTCTCTAAGTTTCAATAGATCACATTGAACTTGAATTTGGCACAACCATCTCACTCGATGCCAAAACTTGTAGTGTACCTCAGTTCATTGGTGCATCATTGTATAACTTTCAAACTACTTATCATGGCATTGAATTGTTAGCATTGTTAGCTCCATAGGAGTGGGTGAACCCTAATGAAACCAAATTTCTAATAGCAAAGTGTCTCTAAGATACATTAAGTGCATTGAGAGGTCAATATTTGGTGGGTCATAACTTAGAGCTCATGAGGGATATTAGTGAAACATCAAATACTATAAGGTGGTAATATAATAGGGTACCTCTCTTAGGTTAAAGAGATTACATTCTCTTTGAATTTTACATAACAATCTTGCTCGATGCCAAAACTTGTATTGTACCTCAGTTCATTAGTGTATTACTATGTAACTTTCAAACTACTGATCATGATATTGAATTATCAATGTTGTTAGCCTTAGATGGGTAGGTGAGCCCTAGTGATACCCTTATTTTGACCAAAAAAAGTGTTGGACATTCATTTCCACCATGCACTAAAGGGTCTCCAAGATGTATTAAGTGTATTTGAAAAATAATTTTTTGAGGATCAATACTCAAAGGTTGTGAGGGCTATCAATAAAATGTGAAATGCTACTATTGTGATGTGAAGCCTAATTAGACTCAAAGGTATATTTAGTGTGGTTTTCTTGCCATATTATTTCTATGGGGGTTTGGGGGTAGTGCTCCCAAGAAAGGTTCAAGGGGCACTAACCCTGCAAGGTCCTAGAGTAGTGCCCCAGGTGTGCTCCCTATCATAGTACAGGGTGGGGTCGAGGGGTAGCACCCCTGTGGGGGTTTTTGGGGGCAAAACCCACAAAGTTAAAAATGTCATTATTGTAAAAGGTGTTAGCAACTATTTTTTTCTGTTAGATGACTTATTCTAGCCCTAATCTTGTAAGTAGTAAAAGCTTTTATAAAAAGGTTGAGGGTTAGGGATTTCCTAATGTAATGGTGATATTGTAGCTTCTTGCAATGGTATTGAGCTGTAAAGGATTATAGATTGTAATTAAATGGTAATCATTGGATAATAATAATATTTGACTTGTTGTTGGTGGATGTAGCACATGGATTGGATGAGCCATGTTAAATCTTGGTGTCTTTTGTTCTCTTTTATGTGATCTACTTTTTTCTCATATTGGTTATATTTGCATGTAACTGTTATTTTTGTTTAAGGTTAATCCTAACAACTACAAGATTCTATTACTATTGTTGAGACTAATGTTGATGCTAATGTTGATTGTTACAATAAGATATCTCATTTTTTATTTTTTATTTATTTTTAAGCAAATGTGGCAAGCCACTATAATATTTATTAATCTGATTCAATGAGGTCAACTAGGAGAGAATCAGTGAAGAAAACCCAACGTCATCCCTAAAGTTTACAAGTATGTATATATAAAAAGAAAATAATTACAAAAGGTTATCACCCATGTTAAGATAACCCACTCTAAGCTTCTACATAATACATATACAATAAGATTGGTAGAAAATAAACTTAGAGCTACAACATAAGAGATATGTCCAATTGAAAAAAGATAAATGTGGAGATGAACCATAACTTTGCAATTCTGCCCAAACTGAAAAAACATGAACAGAAGAGCCAGAGACCAAAAAAGAGAATTCCATAGCCAAATCATGAAACTGAATTAGGTACGAGCCAATCTAAATCAAAGTTAGGCACACTGATTGAATCTCAAAGATTTTGTTCCAAAGGTTGTGGAGTTACTGCCAATGCATTATATTGAGTGGGGGTTGAAACATTAGGATCCAACTACAAATTAATCATGGCCATTCAGACTAACAAGATTCTTTCCACCACCCTCTCACCCAAAAATCATGGATTAGAAGGCAAAGATTGTTTCAAATAATTGATATTGCAGTTATCTATGGAATTATTCATTGCCTCAAGAAAAATATAATATTCATGCTTTTGCAGGATTTGAAAATGTGAAAATAGACCACCTACTAAAGCCATACCATTCCATAAATCATATTTCTGCATGGCCATTTCCGATTTATAATCCAGTCAAAAATGTGGCATAATTACCTTGGAAGCCAATCCTTGAAGTAAATTCAGAGATTGTAGAAGATCCATGGCATTGGAGAGTAAAAGAGATATGACCTAGGAGGGATATATAAAAACACAAGTGCCGAGGGACAGAGAAGCTACTCACCAATGATGCATCGAATGGCTGAACTAACCGAGTGTGAGTTCATAGTGAACATTTGATTCAGCACGTCATCCGTAATATGTCTAGGAAGCACAACTCCATCTAAGGCTGGTTGTAACCAAATTTGAAAGTTTTTTGGCATAACTAAACAATGTTGCATATGACATGTTGCGCAAGCCAAATCAATATCCCACCCAGAATTCATATTTCAACACAAGCTTAGCTAACAGATTGAAATTGCCTAATTTAGCATTTATAGATATTTTTTGAGATGATGAAATGAGTCTTATTAAATAATAAAATTATAACTTGTCATTTAATCTCTCCAATGACAGTCCTAAATCTACCTGTAAAAAGTACTACAAACATTACTCCTTAAATATGCAGATTTGTTCAGATGAAGCAATCAACCAACATGACACCAAAATTGAATATCATCATAAAATAAAAGATTTGGATCTTGTAAATTGTATTTTGGAGGTCATGTCAATGTAAATGCTCTGAATAAAAGCATGCGACATTAAATTCATTTGCATACGACACAAACTTATAAATAGGGTAACTTGACATCTGATAGGCATAACTCAGCATCAGAGACACTCAAACTCAGCATCTAAATTAAGGACTCAATTTCTCAGCACTTAGTAACTCGGTAGTAACTACTTTTATGCCTACTCAGCACCTAAACGGATCATGAATACTCAGCATTACTGAAGAACTTAGCACCTAAAGCCTAAGAAACTCAACACAGCTAAAGAACTCGATAGTAGTTATCAAATTGCCAACTCGGCACCTATTGTATACTTGGCACTACTAAAGAACTTAGCACCTAAAGCCTAAAGAACTTGGCATCTAAATTAAAGACTTAGTTTCTCAGCACTCAGTAACTCAGCACTAATTACTTTTATGCCTACTCGACACCTGAAATGATCCTATATACTCGACACTATAGAAGAACTTGGCACCTCAAGCCTGAAGAACTCAACATAGCTAAAGAACTCAACACTAGTTATCAGATTGCCAACTTGGCATCGACTGAAAATGAAAAATACTAAGGAGCTTGGCTCCTAAAGGATGATGCATAGCTTGGCACATAAAACAAAAATACTTGACATCTTGAGATAACTTGCTTATCTCAAACATTACTACTATCAACTGCTTCCATGTCATTGTGAATAAGATTTTTAAAAACCTTATGTTTCTCAATAAAAGGTAGAGAATGAAAAGTAGAGACGTTAACCCCATCACATCCCAAATTTGATAAAAAATATGCAACTTTATTTCCTTCACGATAAGTATGTGAAATGAAAACTTCCCAACATTCATCAAGGAGTCTCCAAATTTGATTAGGAACATACTTTAGTTTCCAGGAAATAATGCGTCTATGAATACAAGCATCAATGATAATTGAAGAATCCCCTTCAATATGTAACCTATTAAGATAGCCTTGTTTAGCTAATAAAAGCCTAGCTAACAAAGCATCAGCCTCAGCAATATTATTTGTGTCAATAGGTAAAGGAGATAATCTAATTGCTACAACCTTACCAAAAGAATCTCGAATACAAACCCCAACACCTGAAGGACCAATATTTCCTCTAGAAGCACCATCAAAATTCAACTTCCAAAAACCAAAAGATGGGGGTCTCCAACTGTTCTTCTTGAATAAGATCTGAGCTGGTGATGTACTAATTTTCCACCTATTAGGAATAAATAATAATTTCCATTCTTGGACAAGTTGTGAATCCCAATGAGTCACAATCAGATTAAATTTAATCATTTTCAAACTAGAATTAGTCACTTTTGAGATAAATCTTTCAATACCATTTAAGACAATTTCTAATGGAAGGGATTCTTTTCTAAAAATATGCTTATTTTTTCCCACCAAATAGCCCAAACTACCAAAGTTGGAACACATTTCCATAGGTTTGCAAACAATTATTTTTGATAAAGAATTGGAAAGGCTTGAAATAGATCCCAAAGATTGTTAGGCAAGGGAGTAGAGTACTTAAGCTTACTCAAAATAAAGCACCAATGTTGATAAGAAAATGAACAAGAAACAAAAAAATGATCCACAGTTTCATCCTGTTCCTTACAAAGAACACATTTGAAAGGCTTAGCAATTTGTAATCTATTTAGTCTGTCACTAGTTAAAATCTTGTGTTTTAATGCTAGCCATGCGAAACAACTTGCTTTAGGTAGAACTACTGAATTCCAACAAAATGAAAAAGCTTTGGATGTAGGTTTATTCAAATCATTTTGTTGAAGAATTTTGTATCCCTCTTTCACTGAGTACTTACCATCCTTAGCTGGAGCCTAAAAAATATATTCTTGGACATTAGAGAAGTAGACTGATCTTGAATTCAGAACATTTTGAAATTGGCTAATTTCTTGAAAAGAAAGAGGCAACTTATTTGGGTCTTTCCAAATTATTTTATTTGAGAAATCAGAAACATATTCCACATATTGATTCAACTGGGTCCCCCAATGGGTTTCCATAACATGAATAATATTCAAAGAAATCCCACTTTTAGATAAGGGAATTAGACTATTCTAGGAATCATTCCAAAAATTAATACTAAGTCCATTGTTGACTTCCCAAGAAATATAGTCAACTCTGATTTTGCGCAAAGCTAACATAAAGTCCTAAACAACCGAACCTTTTGGAGGATTAGAGATTGTTAAGATTCTAGAAGGATCATTGTTATCCAGATATTTTTGCTACATAATTTTACACCACGTGGACTGAGACTTAGAATACATGTACCATATCAATTTCCCACCAAATGCCTCATTTCTGAATGAAAGATCATGGATTCCTGCTCCTCTGACATTAGGAGTGTGTGACATATCTTGCAAAGAAACAAGTGGAATCTTTCGAGAATCATCTAGGTTACCTGACCAGAGGAAACCTCTGATAAATTTTTGAATTGTAACTAGTACTTTGGATGGAATCTCAAGGACAATAATAAAATAGTTAGGGATAGAAGCTAAAACTGATTTAATCAACAAGATTCTTCCTACCAATGACAACCATCTAACTTTCCAAGATGTAATTCAACTCTGGATACGCTAAATAGCTGAAGACCAATACAAAGATTTGTTTGAGCCCATGAAAAAAGGAATTCCCAACTAGATTGAAGGTAAGGAATCTTTTGAAAAAACCAAGACCTATTTAACTTTATCAGAAACCAATTTGACAGTATTGAAAAAGTAAATCTTGGATTTTTGAGCATTAGCCATCTGACTAGTCACTTCAGAATACAGGTCAAGTGTATACAAAATCTGCAGAGCTTCCTATATAGTTGACAATCCAAACAAAAGAGTATCATCTGCAAAAAGAGAATGTGCAATGGATATTTTTATACCTGAAATGAGAACTCTTTTCCATTTATTAAGCAAGTTTTGATGTGAGATGGTCCTACTAAAAGCTTCATCCATAATAATAAACACAACTAGAGATAAAGGGTCCCCTTGTTGAATCCCTTGAGTAGAAGGAAAAAAACCCTCAGGCTTCCCATTAATGATTAATGAAAACCAAGCCCCAAAAATATAAGCCTTAATCCATTTACACCAATTTTTTGAAAAACCCAATATGACAAGTACTTGCAGTAAGAATTTCCAACAGACTCTATCATATGCTTTCATCATGTCCAGTTTAATGACAAAACTTGAAGTCTTGTTTGAATTAATAGAATGAAGAGCTTCATGATCCATAAGAGCCCCTTCCATAGTTTTCCTTCCTAAAAAAAATCCACCTTACTCTAATGAAATAATACATGGAATAAGATGTTGAATCCTAAGATATATGGCTTTGGTAATAATCTTATAGGATAAGTTGCATAAGGAGATTGGTCTAAAATCCGCAAAATTTTTGGGATCCCTCAGTTTTGGAATGATAGAAATATTTGTGGTATTAAAATATTTCAGCATGGATTTGGACCTTCTAGATTCTTCCACAAATGCCCATAGATCCCAGCCAATTATATTCCAAAAACTTTGATAAAACAGTGCAAAAAAACCATCTAGCCCAGGAGCTTTGTCAGGAAAAAAAGAAAAGACAACTTTGCGAATTTCTTGTATAGTAAAGGGAGCCATTAGAATATCATTATCCTATTTTGAAATGACTGTTGGAATGGAATCAAGGAGTTCATCAACCTGTGATGTAGTAGGGAAAGGGAAAACATCAGGAGCAAGAAGATTCTTGAAAAATTGAATGCCTTCATTCCTGATAAGATTTTCATTAGTCAGGAGGATACCAGAGGCATCTTTGATATGAAAAATGGTATTGTTAGTTCTATTTTGTTTGGCTGAATTGTGAAAGAACTTAGTATTTCTATCCCCATCCTAAAGCCATAATTCTAGAGATTTTTGTCTCTAGTACATCTCTTCTCTAGAATACAATTCCTCCCATTGTTCCTGCAAATTCTTTTGAAGAGAATATGTTTCTTCATTCATGCCCTCTTGGATAATCTGGTTGTAAACTTCTTCAAGTTGATCTTTGACTATGACCTTTTGGTGAAACACATTTTTGAAAAAATTTTGGCTCCAAATTCGAATTCGAGATTTGATAAATTTCAATTTTATTACAAACTGATGCATTTTATGTCCTTCTAATGGAACTTCATTTCACCATTGTTGAATATTGTGTAAAAAACTTGGATGTCTAATCCACATGCTTTCAAATTTGAAAGAAGAATGAAATCATTGATTAGAATAATTGTTGTTGCAATTGAGATTTAACGAAATAGGAAAATGATTAGATCCTAGTAAAGTAAGGATGTCTGATGAAATATCTAAACAATTCAGCTGCCAATCTTTAAATAAAAGAAATCTATCTAGACAAGCAGCAATATTTGCAAAGCCAAATCTCTTATTAGTCTAGGTAAAAACTTCATTATTTGGTTTAACATCCATCAAATTATTATTATCCATGAAAGCATTAAAATCTTGAAGAGTTTTAGATGGGGGGATAATTCCACCAATTTTTTCTGATTGATTTAATAGAGCATTGAAATCCCCACCAATAACTACTTGTTGTTGATCTTGCAATTGAAGGGAAAGTTTGATAGACTCCCATAGAAAAAATTTCTCCAAGGTTGATACAGGTCCATATACATTAATTAGGATAAATGAAATATCAAATGTAGTTATTTGGATCAACTGCCAATTACTTTCTTGTCGAGGAAGTTGAGAGTTAACTGTGAGAGGATTCCAAAAAACTGCTAAGCCTCCAAAAGCACCCAAACCTTGCATATGATATGCTTTCCATTTTTTCCAAGATGCAATGAATTTATGAAAATTATTTTGAGTCAACTTGGTTTCTTGTAATAAAATAATGTCTACCTACAAAGAATCAATTACTTTTCTGATTCTTTGACTTTTATCAGAGGCATTTAAGCCTCTGACATTCCATGAGATGATCTTCATTGATGACAAGGAGAACACCTAGTTCTCCTTGTCGATCTTCTAATAATAGTAAAACTATCATCCAATGTATTTTGAATACCTGCAGCAATTTTTGTGAGATCACATTCCATTTGAATTTAGCACAAGGATCTTTCCCGATGCCATTACTTGTAGTGTACCTTAGTTCATTGGCGTATCACTGCATAACTTTCAAACTTATGATCCTACCATTGAATTATTAGCATTGTTGGCTCTATATGGAGGGGTTAACCCTAGTGATACCTTTGTTCTAACTTTGGAGAGCCTAGAACATTCATGACCTCCCCATATCAAAGTGTCTCCAAGGTGCACTAAGTTCTTTTAGAAGTTGATCTTCTATGGGTTGTAACTCAAATCTCATGAGAGCAATCAATGAACCATCAAATGCTATTAGATTGTGATGTTGAGGTACACAATAATGTCATTAGTTTAGAGAGATCACATTATATTTGGATATGGCATTAATATTTCACATGATTCCAAAATTTGCAATGTACCTCAACTCATTGGTGTATCACTATATAAATTTCAAACTATTCATCCTAGCATATAATCTTTAGTATTATTAGCTTTGTATGGGTGGGTTAACTATAGTGACACACCTATTCTAACCACAAAGATCCTAGAAAATTCATGACCACCCTATATTGAAGTGACTCCAAGATGCCCTAACTACATTTGGAGATCAATATTTTGATGTTGAAACTTGGAGCTTGTGAGGGATATTAGTGAAAAATAAAATTGAAGGATTTGAGCAATACAAATCCAAACAACCCAAAGAACACTTACATGCAAGAACCTATCATAGAGAAGAGAAAGAAAAGAAGAGACAAGGTTTTTTTTCTGAAAACATGGGAACTATATTATCAGACTGAAAAGATGAGAGATAATTACCAAAGATTAATCCTTATGGAATGAGATTGAAAACCTAAAAGGGAAATCCTAAGAGGTAAGTGACATTTAATAATTAGTAATTAATTATTAAAGAGAAATGAAAAGTGCATAAAGTGAAATATTAAGAAGGGAGTAAATGAAATTTAATAAACTAAATTGAATTAGTTCTTTAATACTCTAATACCTCCCTTAAGATGAGAAACATTTCACCTACAAGCAATACAAAAAAAAGAAAGGAAACTATAGTGCAATGCTAAAAATAAATTTGTATATTGGCAACAAGGCCTGATTAGGTACCCAATCACAACCAAGTCTCTATGAAATGGAAAAATAGAGAAAATCTTGTGGAAAAACCTTATTCCAAAAAGAGATAGAAAACACAAATGAAATTCTCAAGAGACTCTCTCAAGACCAAAAGTACAATAAAACTCCCTATGATAGAATCTTGAGACTCCATATCCCCCCAAAATGGAAAAACTCTTATGTCAATGAACACACTAATGTGGATTCAATTTGGAAGAAACAAAGGCAATGTACAAGAATGGAAAAACCCCTAAACATAAGGTGAATCTAGAAGTCCTAGCTGATGCTCAAAGAAGAATGAATGAAAATCCTAAAATGAAATATCTAATAGTGGTTGGATAACATGTGTGTTGAATTTATCATCTGAGAGGAGATGCATGTCCTTTGATATATCCTCAACAATTATAGTGGATGGCTCGATGAATGGAGATACAATGGTAGGAAATGTTGAAAAGTAATCTTGTTTGATAGATGTAATTTGAATAGCAGGTGGAAGTGTAGAAGTCATAACAATAGTCTCATGAATAACACATAAGTTCAAGCAACCTGACTTCACCTTAGTAGTCTCTTGTGAAGAAGGAGAGTGAGTCTTTGATAGTGGAGATGGTGGACCAAAATGACAGAAAGGGTATATGAGGGAAGAGTGATCAAAAATCCCTATAGCAACAATATTGTCTATCTCACTATCTCTAATGTGTACTAAGTCTTGTGTAAAGTCAATTGTCTTCCCTATCCCACTGTTTATAATCTTATGAATAGAGAAAAGATTACAGGAA
This sequence comes from Cupressus sempervirens, assembly GCA_028749045.1. Classification (NCBI taxonomy): domain Eukaryota; kingdom Viridiplantae; phylum Streptophyta; class Pinopsida; order Cupressales; family Cupressaceae; genus Cupressus; species Cupressus sempervirens. The sequence continues at coordinate 601,949,074 of CM053792.1, forward strand.
AAAGATGGAACAAAAAGTACATCACAAAATGTACTATGATCAATGCTAATAGAACCTTTCCCACATACAATCATAAGATTGTTGTTCCCCATTAAAATTTGTGGAGTAAGAGAAGCCCAAAAAGAAGAGAACAAATTCAGAGAAGATGCCATATGATGTGAAGCACTTGAATCCAAAAACCACCTAGAGGAATGTGGAGTAGTAGTTGCATATAATGCATGACCCTTTCCTATATCTTTACCATCTGACTAAAATGATGATGATAAATATGATCAATGAGAAGTAGAAGGAATATAAATTTTTCTCTTCTAAAGTAGAGTAGTAAAATTTGGACCTATTTGGCATATCTATCTAACTTATTCTCATAGCAATGTGACTCATCATGATTAGGATTATTACAATAAGCACACTTTAGTCTTCTTGGCTTTGGTCTAATGCCTTTAGGAGGAGGTGTCCCTGATGAATTATGAGGGCTAGAATTAATCTAAGACTCTGCAAAATTTTATTTTTGTGTCTTCTCCTTCATCCTAGAAGATGATGAAGCTACCAATGCATAAGTCTATGAGCTTGTGAGAGAATCCAACCAAGAGACCTTAGCTTTCTCTTGAGTAAAATGATCAAAAAAAACCTCAAAGGATGGCATGATAAATCTATTATCAAAAGCATCTTTTGTAGAATAGAAGGTAGAAGCAAAAATATGAAAGTTTTCATGAAGCTTAGAAAGAATCAAGTAAATGCACTCAGTGTCACTCTTGTTTTTTTTGCAACCCTATGATAAAGTTTTCTATTGTTTGAACTTCATCAAGAAGTCCTCATCTAGTACAAGAGAGGTAAGCTTTTCCTAGATTTGAAGTTCCCTAAACTCTTTTAGTTTACTGAACAAGCCATCAAGCTTGGTCCACATATCTAGAGGGCGATTAAACCCATCAAGATGAAAATGTCAACTACCAGATACCTATAAAGAAATCAACCCCATTGCCTTATCCATCTTATTTCTATGTTGTATGACCTTAAAAGGCCTCTATAAAACTAGTTGTACTACATCAAAACAAGACCATGACCCTTTTGACCAGAGAACTTGGGTCATCAAGGTCTTCCATATGTGATAGTTATGAGGGGTTAGAAGTTCTAGACAAAAAGAGGTCTTAGCCATTATTTTTGAAGGTGTTGATTTTTTTCTGAAAAAGCTTTAGTTTACTGATGTAGATAACATAAACAATAATACAAAAAACCCCCATAATGAGGAAAATTGAACCCCAACTACTAGTAGGAATGTGTAAACAAGAAGAGACTAAAAATGCTTTAGTTTGAGAAACACATGTACCTTTGAGAAGTACTGATGAAAATAAAAGAGAATCTGTATAGGGTTCAAGATGAGCTTTCTGGCACTTCTTTTAGATCAAGAATGGAGCTAAAATGAGCAAGCTATGCCCTCCAAAATATAAAAATGATCATTTGACTTTGAGCGAAAAATAGGTACCAAATGCCTCGAGATCCATGCCAAAATACATTGATTTTTTCCAAAAGTAACTTGACGTGTGCAAAAAAAATGATTTACATACAATTTTATTTTTTACATGCAAAATTCTCAATTTGTGTACCCAAAAACTTGATTTGCATGTAAAATTCTTGATATGCATGCCAAAAATCTCAATATGCATGCCAAAAATCTCAATATGCATACCAAAAATCTTGATTTGGATACCAAAAATATTGATTTCCATACCAAATATCTTGAATTACATAAAAAAATCTTGAATTATGAGGTAAAAATCTTGATTTGCATGCCAAAAAGTAGAAAATCATTGCCTTGAGAAATGTGTCAAATTTGGAAGCAATATTATTTTGCCTCTGATTCCAATTATGTCTGAATTCAATAAATTCTATATGAAAATAGGGGTTTTGGCAACTTTTGAATCCAACCATGAGATCTGTTTCCCTTTAAAGTGCTCTAAAAATTAGAGACCCTTTATTTTCACAGAAAATACCCAAAAAATGACAAATTTATTCTATCAAACCCTCGTTCTATTTTTAATGCAAATACAAAACAAGCTATAGTATGTCAAGCTTTGATAATATGAAGGATTTGAACAATACAAATCCACAAAACTCGAAGAATACCTATGTGTAAGAACCTATCACAAAGAAAAAGAAGAAGAGTAGAGACAAGGGTTTCACTCTAAAAATATGAGAACTATATTATCAGACTAAAAAGACAAGAACTAATTACTAAAGATCAATCCTTATAAAAGGAGATCAAAAACCTAAAAGGGAAACAATAAGAGGTAAATGACATTTAATAATTAGTAATTAATTATAAAATGGAAATGCAAAGTGCATGAAGTGAAATCTTAAGAAGTGAGCAAAGGTAATTTAATAAATGAAATTATATTAATGCTATACTCTAACATAAATTCTATAGAATGATGATGCCAAGGTCAATAATAACATCTCTCAATTCAAAGAGATCAAATTTCATTCGGATTTGGCACAATGATCTTTCTTGATGCTAAAAATTATAGTGTACCTCAGTTCATTAGTGTATCACTACATACATTTCAAACTATTGATTTTGGCATCAAATCATCAATGCCATTAGCTTTGGAACACTAGTGAAACTCTTGTACTAACCACTAAGGGTATAGGACATTCTATCCCATGTTGCATCGAAGTGTCTCCAAGATGCCTTAAGTGTGTTTGGAGATCAATCTTATGAGGATCGTAACACAATGTTCATCTAGGCTATTAGTGAACTCTCAAATGCTATAGGATAGTGATTCCAAGATCTATAATAATATCTCTTATTTTGGAGAGATCACAGTTTTTTTGGATTTGGCACAATGATCAAACCTAATGCCAAAATTTGCAGTGCACCTCATTTCATTGGTGCATCACTAGGTAACTTTTAAATCATTGATCATGGCATCAAATCATCAACACTATTAGCTCTAGATGGGTGAATAAATCCTAGCAAAACCTCTCTTTTTTACCACAAAGCCCTTATTAACATTCATGACCACTACATATCTAAGTGTCCTCTAAGGTTTTCTAAGTGCAATTTGATGCTTTTATCATAGATGGACTCCTAGGACAAAATTGGCTCTGGTTTTGGCTAATTAGAGGCATCTTAAGAGACTATCTTGTGGTTTCAAGATCTAGGAGTCAATGTTTCATAAACTTTATTTGAAAAAGTACTCATGTAATTAAACATAGGGGTCCTAGTGCGAACAACAAGTTAACATTACTTCAAATTAAACATAGGATACAATTTAAATTTAACTATTGGATTAAATTTTGATACTAAATTTGATAAAATATTCTTTAAAAACTAGTACATTTGAATTCAATATACTAAACATGATGAAAATGAATGATATTTGATCAATATGAATAATACACATGATGTATAATAAATTGAAAAATTGTATAAGATATTAAAAAATATATTGAGGTGCAAATAAATGACATAAATATATATATCAAAATAGATATGTCCATATATAAATTACACAAATAAATATTAAAATACATAGACCCATATACAAAATGTGGCTGATCATGCCATCAAAATATGTTTAATATAAAAGTTTCTATATATAATATGGCATATGTCATCTCAAAATGTCTCATGAAACAACTCTAAAAAACTATACTATCCCATGTCTCTAGTGGATCATCAAAATTTAGCCTCTTTACTATACCATGTGGATCAGATGCTACCCACATAAACAAAAATAGAAAATCCAAAGAATTTATATGATTCTACATATCTAACATTAATTTTCTCAAATACATAATGATCATTTTTTAAAGGAATATCTATAGTTTCAGACTTTCATCATGACCTCTCATGTCAACCTCCTATAGTAGCCAGAGGTCCTCTCATATGTCCTCATCAATATATGAACCCTTCCAATTCTGGCCTACATATGTTAAAGTATGGTTGTGAGATGGCTCCATGGCTCCACAAATTAAACTATAACATTATAATTGATATTGTACTAAATATATAACATATAATCAATAACTCAAACTAAAAATTACCTCCATCAATCCCTCCTCTATAAGCATTGATTGCATTAACAAATATACACAACACTAATGTCCAACCTCTTGGGCACTAGGTGTTTCCTATGATAGACAAAAGCATAGTTGTTACTATCATGGAAATTTGATTTGAAAATATTTATGAAAATAAGGAAAATAATGAATCAATGATATATATTCATGTGATGAGTCTCTCCTTGCAAATGAAAATACCAAAGGCTCTGGAATGCTAAATCTTCCTAGAGTCATCATCAGTGGCCACACCCTATACAACAAAGAATGTTTAATTAAATTTCATTGGCATACACAAGATACAAGTATGCATCTATATTTAATCACTTTAAAAAAACCTAATTAATTTCTCCTTATCAATGCATTATGGATGTTCAATCCTTGCACTCTGCCCCTCATTGATAAGAGATACTTACAAGAGAAAAGAAATATGAGAAACCATTTATGTTCCACTATAAAAGAAAATAAATGAGAATAAAACATAATGTACTATAGATGTCTTATGGTCAAATGAAATAGTTAAGAGTGTGACATCATCAACCTATTAGAGATCCTCCTCAATCATCAACCAAACATGAATGAAGATCACACAAATTATAAGTGTGTAGTCGTTAAAATTATTCTACTATAAATATTAACTTTTAAAAAACTATGCCCTAAAAAATATATGTACAAACTCACCAACACAGAAGGAGCCCATGATTCTGCATACCCCTCCTCTCTTACGTGAGGGTATATAGTCTTGGTAGCCATGTATGTTGTATCCTTCTGATACCAAAATATAAATTTATAATCAAAATGATCACCAATTGGACCTAGACATAAATTCATACATATTATGCAAGTATTGGGTACACAAACATGTGATGTTCTCACCGATGATGAATTCGCTCCAACATCATCAATACAAGGATGAGGCACTAACCTAGTCAAGGAGATAAAAAAGTTCCTCAATCTATGAATGGATCCAATATTTTAAGAGAGTCTATGCAATGATATCAAGATTATGCACTAGAGGAAGCAGAGAGACATTGGTAGGAGGAAAAAAGTACCAACTTTCTTTTGCTAGGCAAATGGTCAATCTTGGGAGCTCTTTCTCCTATGCCCATGTTCTACCTCATGCTCTAGCAATTCACTTTGAGCCCCAACACAAATTCATCATACAATTTTTTAATGAAAAAATGGGACCTCTAAATTTCAATGTGGTGATTTGTCAAAAACCATCAACTAGTAATCCCAAAAGTTCGCATGCATAGCCTCATTTGTGCACAATTTGATTGATAATTTGGGAATTGTGCATTCCAATTTTTTACTAATTTTTGGATTTACAAATAGTTTAACAATATCACATTTGGTTATGTTGAGGGTCATAACCTCATCATATCCCAACCCATCATCAAATATGGCATGCATTTTCTCATGCTAGTGAAGAGAAACATTTCTTTGTTTGCTAAGTGTTTGGATATTATGCATTATGGTGTTTAACATGGATAACATGGGAGCCAATTTAGGCATATTTTTATATGTTTCTTGAAAACCCCTTAGTTTGATAAGACTATTTTGTATTAAATCATCAATCCAAGGAGGGTTTCAAGGAGTAGTGGATCATTTGGTAGAAGTTGAGGAATTTGATAGGGTTGTGGAATATTTGGCAAAGGGTTTTTAGGAACAACATTCTATGGCTCAGTGTTATCAACATCATTGGGGTTGGGCATGCCTATTAATTTGCAAATAATTCAAAAATTATGAATTGTATTCATAGTTTTTAGTTAAAATGAAAAAATAGTAATTTCTATTTAAAAATATAATTTTAAATAGAAAACAATGAAAACCATTAAAAAAAATTAACTTTCCTTTGATGGATTGAAGTGGACATTGATCTAATACATAAATTTGGATTGTATACACAAATTAGGGGCCCAAACAACCAAATCAAGTAATGAAATGATGCTTGGGTTTTTTATTTTATTCTTCACATGTAGCTTTTTGGTATCCAATACCATACTGGGTACCCAATTATATCAAATACCTTATATGACATTATGTCTCAATCAGGTAAGGTATAATTTTTTTCTTTGGAATTAGGATGGGGGTGAAAAAATTCATAGTGGATTTTGAAATGCTTTAAAACATTTTAAAACTATAACTTTTATGTATCACCACTTTTTGGCACACCATGATCCTACAAATACCCCTACACTACATGTGGCAGATATAGTCACATTTCGACCAAATATAGAAGATTCCACATTGAAGGAAGATGTAGCAACTAGAGGAATAATCAAACAACATGTCTTCATTGTCACAAGATTGATCAATTAAGAAGAGACTGTAGGTATTGTTAGAGTAAATGGTTCTTTTCCATTTAATTCTTATATTAAGTTTACTTAGGTGAGCTCCTAAATTAGGAGAAATTGTATATTCTAAGGTATTATTAATAGGAGTATATTGTCAGTCATCCTTTTGACTCCAACTACACCTAAGATATCACATGTGGTGAATTCCAATTTGGACACCAATCTTCTAGATGGTAGGTTGATGGTAGGTGGTTGATTCCACTAGGACTCTACTTCCTCTAAGCTGAGACACTTGTCTCACTCTTGTCCAAGTATCCTCCCATCTCTTGCCTCTATGAAAAAGCTAGCTCTTATGTATTACACATTAGGAAATATTGATTCTATTATGCCTTTGAGAATTACATCAGAGATTATTTTTTGTATTGTTATTTTGACAATTTTATTTCCTATTTATTAATCTATGTCTTTCGTTAGATTCTAGCTATAGTTTTTTTATACAAATTCTAACATGGTATCAAACAAAATTTGAAAGAGTAGATTATTTTTATTAGAGATCTTGTAAAATCCTATATGCTCTTCTCTTGCATTTTTAAATGAATTGGATAATTAGAAAAGATTTATAACGACCCATTAATCTCTTCTGCATATATATTGTTTCTACTGATCTAATGATTGAAACACTTTGAATGATTCAGATCTTTAGGATAACATGTAAAAAAAGAGTATTTTATTATTAGTAGGGCCTACTATCTTGTGGGGATCACCTACATACAGGGCCCACCTCTAGTCAGACCCACTCCAAGTGGGGCCCACCTTGAGTGAGTCCCACTTTAACCGGGGCCTACACCAAGCAAGGTCCACCTCCAGTGGGTCCCACTTCTATGGAGGCCTACATCAAGTAGGGACCACACCAAGAGGGTCCACATTTAGCAGGGTCCACACAAAGTGGATTCCACATTTAGCAGGGTGCACCTCTAGTAAGGCCCACTTCAAGAAGGACCCACCACCACCTTTCCCACATTAAGAAGCGCCCACCTCTAGCAATGTCAATCTTATTGTGGGGCCCACCTATTGTAGATCCTTCTTACAATTCTTGATGATAGTCCTTGTGCAATCTTGAATTTTGCAACTTAATAGGCATTGTTTGAGCTCATACAGACACTTTTTTAGGTGTAAATTTTTTTAAGTGTGTGATTTTGTCTAATTCTCAGCTTTGGTATCAATTTTGAGATATCATGGGTAGAGAGTAATTTAAGAATTTGGTCAAAATTAGCCTTATTTGGCACTTGTACTCCATTAGATCCTTGATTGATCTAGTGTCCTAATTGTATAAGTCTTTTATTGTTTCATATTTGAAGTTGTAATTATCAAAATTATAAGTCCACTTTGATCCATATTTTACAAAAGTGCCAAACGTACATGCACTAATATATAAAGTGTCAAAATCAATGCATCTTGGGGTGTTAATTTTTTGGTCTAGTAAAAAAAGGGTAGTCTTGTGTTTACTCTCTTATGGTCTAATTACTCTCTTGTATTAATCTTTCTTCTCTTTCATTCTATAAAACAATCTTTATTTCTACACTAAAATGGATCACTCAACAATACCATTACTCACACTCTATAACTACTATGAGTGGAAGTCTGAAATGAAAATCTATCTTAAGAAGTTATGGTTGTATAGAGTAACAATGGGTCTTGAATTTGAACCAACATTACTTGTAGAAAAACCTAAATGGAACAACAAATTTGATGAAGCATATGGTACTTTATGCATGGCTATATCTCCAGAGCTTCTCTTTCATGTGAAGTACTCTACTACTCCTAATAATGTATGGACAATAATAGAAAGGTAATTTGGAAAGAAAGATGAATTGAGAGGGCATCAGTTAGAGAATGAATTGATAGGATTAAATCCATGCAACTTTGATACTATTCAAGTCTTCTTCACTAAGTTGAATACTTTAAGATTGGAATTAAAAGAATGTAAAATTGAGAAGAAAGATTCATAATTGATCCTCAGTATTCTTTTAAAGCTTGGTCCTAGATATTTTGTGTATATTTCTACCTTATATGCTACTAAAAGTGCCTTAGGAAACAACTACATAATGCCTTCTCTTGATGACTTTGCAAATGAACTCACAAAGGAGTAGGATAAGTTGATCCATATGGGCATGATCAAGCCATATAAATCTTACTCCTTGACTAAAAATCAGGGCACATGAGACCAAAGAGAACCTCCTAAGAAAGAAAAGAAACCAAAGTACCAAGTAGAAAACAATCAACAAATATTTTTTCAAGAATTTTTCTATTTCAAGAGCAGTAGATGATGCATCTTCTTCAAAAAGAAATAAACCCAAGAAGGAGAGAACAACATGTTCCTATTGTAAAAAACTTGGTCATGATAAACATAAATGTCTAACGAAGAAAATTGATTACTTGTCCCATCTTCTTGAAAGAAACAATATCAAAGTACTTGATTCAATCAAGATAAATTCATCTCAAGAATCTTCCAAGGAATCGAGTAAAGGAAAAGGAAAATGTAACTCCCTAATAGTTGTTGCCTCACAACCAAATTTATGGATTATTGACTCGGGTGAATCACACTACATGGCTTCATCAAAAGAAAGTTTTTCCTAATTAGAGTCATTTCTATGCCATCCATTCTTTTGGGTGATGATATTCTTGTTGAAGTGCATAGGAGAGAGTACATTGAAATGAGAAAAGGGACACTTCATGATGTTCTTTATGTTCCATATTTTTTGACTAATCTCTCATCTATTTATTAGATCACTCACATAGGCTCTAGAAAGTGAGTTGAGTTTACTCTAGATATAGTGGTTATTAGTGAGATGAGCAACAGGTCTATAATTGAAGTGGGAAAGGTAGAACATAAATAAAGATTTTATCACTTCTCTCACTTTGTTCCTAATTCACCTTCACTTGCATTACTCACTCACTCTGATGAAGTGAGTCATTTGTGGCATCAACGATTTGGCCACTTGAACTACCACTACTTACAACAAATCACTCAACATGATATGGTTATAGGGTTGCCTTCAATTGAATTTTCTAATTAATTTTGTCAAGGATGCATTCTTGGAAAGAATCCTAAAGAAAAAATTGATAAAGGAAAAGAAAGGAGAGCCACTCAACTTTTGGAGCTAGTACATAGTGATTTGGCAGGAACATTTCCACATCCTTCTTTTAGCAAAGCCAAATATGTTTTAACATTCATTGATGATCTTTCTCGATCTTCTCAAACTAGAAGTCTAAAGAATTTGAGTATTTCCAAGAGTTCAAAGCTTTTGTAGAGAAAAAAACTGGGAATTCCATCAAGGTCTAATGCATAGATAATGGGGGGAATATGTCAATCGAAGGTTTGAAAAAAAATTTATCTTAGAAGGAATTAATTTTCAACACATAGTTCCTTATAGTCCACAAATAAATGGAGTTGCAGAAAGGAAGAATAGGCCCTTAAAGGAAATGACCAATAGTATGATTTGTTCCAAATCATTGACACCTCAATATTGGGTAAAGGCTATCAACTATGCATGTTAAATTCATAATCAAGTTCCTCATTAAGCTATAAAAAGGGTAACTCCTTTTGAAGCATGGAATGGTCAAAATCCTACAGTCAAACACTTTTGAGTGTTTGGGTCTCCAACATGGGCCCATATTCCAGCTAAGAAATGCAAGGCAATGGATCTACAAAGAAGGCCTTGCATATTTTTTGGGTATCTAGATGGTGCTAAAGGCTATAGGCTTCTTCATGCCAACACATATGATCATTTCATTGAAAGGAGTATTCATTTTGAGGAAGACACACTTACTTCTTATATCATTTCTCCATCATTCATTCCCATGGATACATTATGACTACATGATGATAGTTCTTCTGAAGTTCTTGATCCTCTTGATCTAGATGAGGAATCTTCTTCTACTTCAAGTGATGACAATGGGGATCTATATTTCTCTAGCCATCATTCAAAGAATGATTCTCCTCTAGATTCTCCACATGCTCTAGATATTAGGCCTCATTGGGATTGATAGACATTAGAACTAATAAGTGATTGGGTTGGTGATCCTTTTGTTAGGATTAAACCATAGATAGAAATAACAATTAAATTCAAATATAACCAATAACAAAAAATAATAGATCACACAAAAAAGAAAACAAGGCACAATGATTTAATGTAGTTCACCGAATCCCTGGGCTACATCCACCAAACAGCAAGTATAATATTTATATGATCTAGTGATTACAATTCGTAATCCCTTATAGCTCAATACCACCGCAAGAACCAACTTCACATCACAACTAAATGAAAAAAAGACCTAACCCTAAGTCCTTTTATAGAAGTATTAAACCACTTTAGGGTTACAATATGTTGGCCAAAATCTTGATAAAATAGGACCTGAAAAAATAGGACAAAAAAAAAATTTTAGAGTAATGCCTTGAGCCCCAAACAATTTATGAAGTATGTACAATACTTTCTTGATTAGTCACCACAAACTAACAATCTCCCACTTGGGGACTAATTAGGCTCCACACTAAACAAAAATCTCACACTTGGAGACTGATCCTATAGCTATGTTGCTACTCCATGAGGCTCCCACTAGATCAAACTGCCATGGACTCTATTGTTCTTTTATTCATATTTAGTCTAGAAGACCAACCAAAGCTAAAGAGGAGTTTAGCTTCTCCCTTGTTACTACCTTTGTCAACATATCTGTTGGATTTTCATTTGTATGTATCTTCTCTAGCTTTAACTATCCATCCTCCAAAACTGACTGAATGAAATGGTACTGCAACTATATGTGTTTAGTCTTTGAATGCAGAGTTGAATTCTTTGCAAGATGAATGGTGCTCTGACTGTCTATAAAAAAATAATTATCCTTCTAAGGATGTCCCAATTCTTCTAAGAAAAATTGAAGCCATATCATCTCCTTGGTTGCCTCTGTAGTAGCAACTTACTCTACATCTATAGTGCATAGAGCATTAATCTTCTGTAACCTAGAAACCTAGCTAATGGCTGCACCACCAATAGTAAAGACAAAACTTGTAGTACTCCACATGGTATCAATATCTCCTACCAAATTTGAGTCAACATAGCCCTGTAAATTAGTAGTAGAGCCCCCAAAGTGTAGAAACTTATTGGATGTTCCTCTCAAATATTCGAGAATCCATTTGACTGCATTCCAATGCTCAATTCCTAGATGTCTCATATACCTACTAACGACTCCCACTGCATGTCCAATATCTAGCCTAGTACATACCATAGAATACATCAAGCTACCTACAACTAAAGCATAGGGTACCTTGGACATCTTATCCTCCTCTTCTTGTGTCTTGGGACACATCTCCTTAGTCAACTTCAAATGACCAGGTAAAGGTGTGCTGACAGCTTTAGCATCCTCCATAGAGAAATGTTGCAACACCTTCTCTACATAATCAGCTTGAGATAGTGTCAATGTTCTATTCTTCCTATCTCTGCAAATCTTCATGCCAAGGATTTGTTTTTTTGCCCCCATATCCTTCATAGAAAATGCATGTGCTAACTGGCATTTTAGCCCCTTAATATGATCCATGTTAGACCTAGCTACAAGCATATCATCAACATATAAACATAAAATAATGTAGCTATCATCATCCAACCTCTTAAAATAAACACAATAATCTAAATGACACCTATTATAGCCATTCTCATGCATAAACCTATCAAATTTTAGATACCATTGCCGAGGTGCTTGCTTTAAGCCATATAAACTTTTCTTTAATTTTCACACTAAGTCCTCCTTATCTTTGACCTCAAATCCCTATGGCTGAGCCATATATATCTCTTCATCCAAATCACCATGAAGGAAGGTTGTTTTAACATCAAGCTATTCTAAATGCAAATCTTTAGTAGCCACAAGACTTAAAACAATACAGATAGAAGTCATCTTAACAATAGGAGAAAATATCTCATCAAAAACAATTCATTTTTTCTATGCAAATCCTTTTGCAAATAACCTAGATTTAAATCTTTTCTTACCTCCTTCCTCTTCCTCAACATGTAAACCCACTTGTTCTGTAAAGCCTTTTTACCTGTAGGCAACTTGCACAAATCCCATGTCTTATTCTTTAGCAAAGAGTCTATTTCATCTTTCATTGCAGACTCCCACTGAATCTTAGTATCCACCTGCACAGCTTCATCATAACATTCAGGTTCACTAGCATCACTAATTAAAATTTAATACACAGAGGGAGAAAATCTTTCTAGAGGTCTAATTTTCCTTGTTGACCATCTAACATTCACTGATGTGTGTGGTATTTGTTGTTTCTATTGTTCCACATCATGAGGAATGGCTGGAACATCATCTTTTGGAGTATCATCCAACACTACATAATCATCTTCTTTCTTCTCATGTTGCTGCAATAGAGCTTTGTACAACACTTTCTCAATGAATATAACATCCCTGCTTCTTACAATTTTATGATTTTCAAAATCCCAAAGCCTATAACCAAATTCATTAATGTCATATCCAAAAAATACACATTTCTTTGACTTAGCTTCTAACTTGGTTCTATTTTTAGAATCTATGTGAGCAAAAGCTTCACAACTGAAGGTCTTGAGAAAAGAATAATTCACCTTCTTACCAGTCCATGCTTCCTCTGGAATACACAACTCAAGGAGTAGAGGGACCTCTATTAATCAAATATATAGTAGTATTGATAGCCTCCGCCCACATGTGTAAGGGCAACCTAGCATGCAACCTCATGCTCCTTGTGCACTAAATTATAGTCATATTCATCCGTTTAGCCACTCCATTTTCTTGTGAAGTCCTTGGAATAGTTTTCTATCTATGAATACCATTAGTGGAGAAATAATCTTCAAATTCATGACTACAATACTCACCACCATTATCAGATTTGAGACATTTTAATTTCTTACTAGTCTCATTTTCAACTAAGCATTTCTAGTTCTTAAAAGTTTCAAATACATCAGATTTCTGTCTAAGGAAATAAACCCATACTTTTCTAGTTGTGTCTTAAATAAATGTAACATAATAATGAGAGCCTCAAGGGGAAGATACATGAGCTAGTCCCCATACATCAGTATGCACAAGCTCTAATTTCTCCTTTTTGTTTTCCTTCTCGATCTTTACAAAACTCACTTTCTTTTGTTTTCCATACACACAATTTTCATAGAAATCCATATTAACACATTTCAAACCTGATAAAACATTCTTCGAAGGAAGTACTTTCATACCTTTCTCACTCATGTGCCCAATTTTTTTGTGCCACAGTGCTGTATCAGAATCTATAGCAACTATAGGTTCTCCTAGCTCAACTACAACAATTATTCCTGAACATTCATTTTCCTCTAAAACAATTAAAGTAGAAGGAACAATATGACCTGTACAAAGATATAAGGTGCCTACTTTCACACCTTTTGCTACTACAAGGGAACCTTTTGAAACCTTCCAATTTTTATCATTTAAAGTAACTACACAACCCTCATCACTGAGTTGCCTTGTTGAAATTAAATTCTTTCTTAGCTTTGGAACATGTCTTACCTCATGTAGTAGCCAATGATTCCCATTCTGCAACTTAATCTTAATTTCTCCCTTTCCAACAATCTGACAGGGTTCATTATCCCCCAAATAAACAAGTCCAAAATCCCCTTGGACATAATCAATGAAATAACCTCTATGAGGTTTAGCATGAAATAAAGCACCAGAATCTAAAACCCATGAATCATCAACACTTTCTAAAGATAGAAGCAAAGCATCTGAATCGAATTTGTTACTTACCACAGTTGTCTCCTTGTATCCATTTGGTTTATCTCCTTCATTTTTCTTTCAATTCCAACAATCTTTCCTTTTGTGCCCTAGTTTCCCATAGTACCAATAGTCATTTGGTCCTCTTGATTGAGACCTCCTTCCTTTTGACTTTCCTCTTGATTTCTCATGATTTCTGAAATTACTTCCTCTCTCAATCCTTCTGCCCCTACTTTGTGCATTCAAAGAACTTCCTGGTGTAGATCCACCTGAGGATTTCCTACGAGTTTCCTCACTCAATAACACTGATCACATCATCATATTTTAGGGTACTAGACCCAAGAACAACAATACTCATAACCATTACCAAGCCATTCCAACTTTCAAGAAAAGAACATAAAATCAAGAGATCCCTAATTTCTTCATCAAAATTGATAGCCATAGAAGATAACTGACTAGTAATAGTATTAAACTCATTTAAATGATCTATAATAGATCCACCTTCTACCATTTTCATATCAAATAAATGCTTCATGAGAAATACCTTGTTTGAAGCGGAGGGCTTTTCATATAGTATCACTAGGGTTTTCATCAAATCTTTTGTTGTCTTTGCTTTTGTAATATTAAATGCCATCAATGGTGCCTAGCATAATCAAATGCTTCTAAGTACGTTTTTGTTGAAAAGATCCCATTCATCATTTGACATAGATACCTAATTATTGGCTTTTCCTTCTAACAAATTTCATAAATCCTTTTGATAAAGATATTCTTCCATTTGCATCTTCCATAACTAGAATTTTTGCCCATTAAACCTATCAACCCTCAGCTTACCCTCATCTTCCATCACTCCCACTTGACCATGAGACTCCCACTCAACCGCGAGACTTTCTTGCAGAGGATAATTAAAAAACAACCGGCCTCTGATACCACTTGTTAGGATTAAACCACAGACAGAAATAACAATTACATGTAAAATATAACCAATAACAGAAAATAATAGATCACACAGAAAAGAACACAAGGCATAAAGATTTAATGTGGTTCATTCAATCCTTGGGCTCTGTCCACCAAACAACAAGTTTGATATTTTTATGATCTAGTGATTACAACCCGATTACAATTCGTAATCCCTTATAGCTCAATACTGCTGCAAGAACCAGCTTCACATCACAACTATATGAAAATGAGCCCTAACCCTAAGTCCTTTTATACAAGTATTATATCATTTTAGGGTTATAACATGTCAGCCAAAATCTTGATAAAATAGGGCCTAAAAAAATAAGACCCAAAATTTTTTCTGAGCCCCAAAGAATTTATGAAGTATGTACAGTACTTTCCTAATTAGTCACCGCAAACTAACACCTTTAGATTAGAAAAGAACAAGATCTCAATTTGAACAAGCTCCACATCTCTTTATTGCTATAGCTTTTGATCCAAAAACATTTTGAGAAGCTTCTAGTGTTCTTGAGTGTGATACTTCTATGCAAGAAGAGTTTATTTCCTTAGAGTGGAATCATACTTGGGACTTAGCCCCTCTTCCTAAGGGAAGAAAACTTGTTCAATGCATGTGGATCAATCGAACAAAATTTTTAGCAAATGGGTTAGTTAAATAGGCTTGCTCAGTAGCACAAGGATTCTCTAGGTTCTTGAAATTGAATTCTTTGAGACCTTTTCACCAGTTGCAAAGATGAATTCTATATACCTGGTAATTTCCATTTCTACATCCCATCATTGGGAAGTACATAAAATGGATGTGAAGAGTGCATTTATTCATGGTGACCTTCAAGAAGAGATCTATATGGAGCAACCAAAAGGGTTCATTGAGGATCTTACACTTGTCTACCACCTTCAAAGCTCCATCTATGACCTTCAACAAGATCAAAGAGCTTGGTATGCTGAGATGGACTGCTTCCTTCTATCAATTGGCTTCACTTAGTACCATTTTGATCCAAACATCTACATATTGTAGTAGGATGATACTCTCACCTTTCTTGTCCTCTATGTTGATGATCAATTCTTAATGTATGACTTAGGCCTCTTTCTTTACTTTTCAAGGATTGGGATTACTTAGTCACCTTATGGTATATTTATTGGCTAGCCTAAGTATGATCCTAATAAGCTTCACATGGCTGATTGCAAGTCTACAACTTAAGGCTTCTTATTCTTCGGCCTTGGTTTATGCTACCTTGTATCATCAATTAGTTGGTATCCTCATATACTTGACTAACACAAGGCCTAATATTTCATATGCTATGGGCATGGTCTCTCAGTTTATGCTAAAACCACACGAGCTACATTGGAAAGTAGCTAAGAGGATTCTTCATTACATCCAAGGTACTCATAATTATGGGATTCATTATGAAGTGGGTGTGAATATTAAATTGTTGGGCTACATAGATTAATATTATACCAGTGATTCTCAGGATCATAAGCCTACTTTTGGATATTTCTTTTGTCCTAGTTCTGGTCTAGTTTCTTGGTCAAGAAAAAATAGTCTACTATTGCTTTTTCATCCACTTAAGCTGTGTATTGAGGAGCAATTAATGCAACCACTAAGGCTATTTGGCTTCAACACATCCTTACCAACTTTGGAATTTCTTTCTAAAAGCCAACAATCATCTTCTATAACAATCAAAGTGCTATTTAGATTTCTAACAATCTAGTCCATCATCATAGGACCAAGCATATTGAGATTCACATGAATTATACCCAAGAGTTGGTTCATGAGAAGGTCCTTTCCTTTCAATACTACTAGACATCTAATTAGACTGTAGGCATATTCAACAAACCCTTCATAGAGAGAAAGTTCATTCGCTTCCATGCCTTGATTGGGGTACTATAGGTGTCTTCTTCTAGAGTTGTTTAGCTTCATTTCTACTCTCTTTTGGAGAGGACTTTTTTCCCATTGGGTTTTCTCCTTTTTCTCTAGTTATGAGAGGATTCCTTTTAGTTGTACATGGGTACCTAACATGGCTTTGATGCTAGGAACCATTAGCTATATATTTCTTTCTAGTACTCCCTAAGTTCCATTTAAGGGGGGTGCTAGAGTAAATGGTTCTTTTCCATTTAACTCTTATATTAAGTTTACTTAGGCAAGATCATAAATTATGAGGAATTATATATTTTGGGATATTATTATTAGTATGATATTGTGCGTCATCCTTTTGACTCCAACTACTCCTAATATATCAAATGTGGTTAATTCCAATTTGGACACCAACCTTCTAGATGGTAGGTGGATGGTAGGTGGTTGATTCCATGAGAACTCTACTTCCTCCAAGTTGAGACACTTGTCTCACTCTTGTCCAAGTATCCTCCTAGCTCTTGCCTATATAAATAGGCTAGCTCTTATGTATTACACATTAGGAAATATTGATGCTATTATACCTTTGAGAATTACATCAAAGATTGTTTTTATATTGTTATTATGACAATTTTATTTCCTTTTTATTAATATACTTATTTCATTAGATTTTGGTTATATTTATTTTATACAAATTCTAATAGGTACCAAGCATCAATACATAATGAGGAAGATACCAAAGAAAAATGAAATGTTAATGATTATGAGATTCGTGATCAGATGGGAAAGACTTGGAGAAAGAAGAGAGTGGAACATCAAATGTTGAAGTATATGGAACATCATCCAATGGATTAGGTGAAGCATTTAGTACCCATTGAATCATGCAAACGGGTATGGAATCACATTAGTATTATCATATCTTACATTAGTTCCTTGAACTGAATTGAAGTCCATATACACATAATATATGATGCAATATGACAACTCATAGGATGTAAGAAGTTAGTGTAGTTGGTGAGTCACACCAAGAAGATTAGTTAATGGATGTTGAGTGTTAACTAATTAAGTAAAGTGGATGTTATGTTTAGTGTGTTAACTAAGATGGTGATGAAAGTGTTTCTTAACTGAACATCCTATGGAAACTGAGTGAAGATTGAGAATGTTAGTATGTTAACTGAGGTTGTGGTATGAAGCATTTATTATACCCTACATAATATTGAAATTTAATTCTTCCATAAATTAGGATTTGAACTGCTCATTTGTTCACTTGAAACTTACATGTTTATAGATCTATTTGTATGAAATTGAGAAATTTATGTGAGCTTTTGAAATCTAAAGCTTAAGATAACACATTTAATCAATAATTGTAGGGTGAAAGTGAATTTGGCATAGACAAGATAATATCAAACCTATTTCTATCATATTCAATGAAACCCTAATTTTTATAATGGCATCGAGTTCTACATTAGTGAACAAAATAAAGGTTATTAAAGTGAATTTAATTCAAAATGAAGATTATGAGGAACACAAATACCATTTACATCCAAATTTTTTTGTACAAATTGATAAGATTGGAGCACCATCTTCAATTCCTGAAGGGTTTTATTAGTTCGTGAAATTTGTACATTCTAGCATTGAAAAATTGTTGAAGTGGGTGATTATGAGTTGCAAGAAACTTACAAGAAATTATGTGTTGATGGGGAAATTGAAGGCAAAATAAAAGCAATTTGGAGATAAAGAGGTTAACTCACATCTTGTATTTTCATAAAGTTTTCAAAACAAAGTGGATCAAGATCATCTTAAGTCATGTCCACAATTTGAAAATGTGGCTTGATGAGCCTATCAAAATTATAAGAAATACTTTTCACATGGTAACTAAGTATCCTACCACTAAGAAAGTCAAAGCAATTAGGGATGCATTTGAAAAGGAAATTGAATAAAATACTATAGTTGAATGGGACATAAGAGGTTGAAAGTTGCATCCATTGCCAACCCTAAAATGAGATTCGAAACATATGTTGTTTCATACAAATAAATCAATCTAGCATGCCAAATGTTGTACTATTTGGAGCTATAGATTTATCCTACAAGATATTAAAGAAATTATTCAAATTAGACCTTGCTGAGGTGCAAAAAGATGATTGGAACAAAACATGAGGACTATCTAAGTTGTAAAGACTAATGCCTACAAATTTGGGTCAATATTGGCATGTACATTTTCCCACATGCAAAATTATTTTCCCATAGGTGGAAATGTTAATTGGGAAGTGAAATGGGTTTTTATTTTCTAGATAAAAGAATAGATTGATATGCTAGGAGAAAAAATTAAAAGTGTTATATCTAATTATTTCAATGATTTTCAAGAAATAATGTGTAACAAGTACAAAATTCCATAGCCATTGGCTGAGAACTATCATCATTATATATGTTTTGTTTTAAACTATTATATTATACCAATTCAAGCTATTTTTCTAAGATTTACTTCGATAGAACCTATGGAATATGAGATTAACATTGATCAAGTTACTGAATCCATAGAGGCAATACTAAATGAACCTATGAACAAGTTGGTTAAAACATTTGTCACCTATGAGAAAGAATCAAGATAGACATTACTACCCCTAGGATAGAAAGGAAAATGAGGAAGATGGTAGATAGTCTAGAGGGTACACTTAGTCTAGAGGGTACACTTTGTGAAAGAAATAAGAAGAAATTATTAGCCATTACTATGGTAAAAGGTGAAGATTTCAAAGAAGAGAAGAGGATAAAGGAAAATAAATTGTTCTTGTAGTACCCAAGGAGAAGAAAGAAAAGAAGAGAGAACTTTCCACTCCATCTAGCCCTAAGGTTGTATTGTCAAGAACAAAATATGCTACATTGGATACCCCTCCTATGGAAAAATAATTTATTAAAATAACCCAAGCCACACAATAAAAAACAAGGTTATATTAGAAGAGAAAGGATTTTCTTGCATCCTCAATCCAACATATAAGTAGAACATGGAAACTGATAGTACACGAGGCTAGTGATAAGACTAAATTGGATGATGTTAATCAATTCAAAGTTTGTATAAATAAGAGATCAAAAACTACTGATAAGATGTAATAAATTCCCTAAAGGAACATGGTAGTTTGTCTACATAAAAATACATAAACTATCATATGATGACTGATGAAGATAAGCATAAAATTGAAAATTCTTTGATTAACATGATATATAAATGTGGGTGCACCTATTGAAATTAGAAATATGACCCCAAATGAGCATTATAAAAGGATTGACAAAAAATGGAAGTATTCTTTGAAAATCAAATACTTGATGAGGGAGAGATCCCTAGCTACTATTTCTACAAAAATTAATGATGCAATGAAAACACATAAGCATAGTTTTGTGCAAAAGTGGAGGACATTGCAGGTTCTGGCTAGAAGATTGCATATAGTAGATACAAATGGTCAAAAAAATTGGAAGAGAATATTCCAAATTAAAAACCAAAAGTAAACCATAAGAGTAGAAGATACCAAGCTAGAATAAAATTTTGAACTTGATAATTAAGAGGATGAATTTGCAGATGTTATAATTCAAAATATTGTTGATGATTTGCATGACATAGTTAAAGGCATGACCAAAAAAGATAATGAGGTATTTATTGAAGATTCCACTGAAGAGGAACCAATAGATAAACTAAAGAAGGATGAAGATCTAATTGATGACACCAAGCACAATGTTGAACAACCACTTACCAAGTAATCACATGCACATATCAATCTATATGCTTGTCATAGTTCAAATTAAGGAGTACAAGAATCCTGAGACACAAATTGGATCACAATGTAAATACCAATCATATTGATTCTATCAATTCATTTTTTACTATTTTTCCACTGGAAACAAAAGTTACAAAACTCAAGAAATAGGGTTAAGCTACTCTAGAAGGAAATAAAAGTATTAAGAAACAAACTATTGAGGAAAATGTTGGTACTAACCAAACTTAAGGACATACATTTAGGATAATACATCAGATGATTCTTCTACTAGAAACTAATCACAAGCCCAAGAACCTCTAAGTGATGGAACAATAGGGCAAGGACAAGGATGCCAACCCAAGAAGTAAACAAAAGATGAATAAAAAAAAGATAAAATTGAGGTTAAGCCTCACTTACCACCTAATGAAATTGTTATTTAGTTAGTTCCAAATCAAGAAAAGAAGGAAGGAGATAAAAGAAAGAGAATGATCCCGATAAGAAAAATTAGGAGATGAAGGCTCCTTTGCCACTAAAGACATCATTGAGGGAAAGTAATATAAGTTTTAAGGATAAAAAGGCTGAGAAGAAGAAGTAAACAATAGTTAGGTCCCATCATGTTACTCTTGATGAAGAGATTGTTATACATGATTGGGACCCAAAAAATGACATCCATACGATGTGTGTGTGTGTGTGTGTGTGTGTGTGTGTGTGTGTGTGTGTGTGTGTGTGTGTGTGTGTGTGTGTGTGTGTGTGTGTGTGTGTGTGTGTGTGTGTGTGTGTGTGTGTGTGTGTGTGTGTGTGTGTGTGTGCATGTGTGGAGAGATATATAGAAAAGAAGAAGATTAATATCATTTGAGGAAGGATAAAAAGAAAAAAAAAAGTTTTATTTAATATTAAGGATAAGCTACTGGATTTTGTTCTCTATTTCAAAATTGATGAGAAGACCCCCATATTAGGAAAAATTGTACGAATAGTCGAAATGATGGATGATCTTGATGTAGATGCATGGGAATGATGATGGATAGATCTCAAGAGAAGTTTGAGAATAAAGTATTGGAAATGGATTTTTAAATAATTGCAATACAACAAGTGGAAATTTTTACTTTAGTTAACAAATTGGACACAATTTTTCAAAATATTCTTTCATTATTTAAGAAACTATGCAACATGATAGCACTCAAAATTTCATTCTCATTTTGAGTGTCTATTCCAAATTTTGAATCATTTTGAGCCCCTTATGAATGCCTTTTGTGCATATGTAACTAATTTTCATTTCAAGGCTTAGGTAGTGTTTCAGTTATTTAACACCCTTCATTTGACATATGCACATGTTTTGTATTGATAAATTGACACTTTGAGCCATTTCGTGAAGTCCTATTTTGAGTAATTTCCAATCTACACTTTTCACCAAGTGTCAAATAGTGACAGAAACCCCAATTTTCCTTTGAATATCTTTAAAATAGAAATTTTTTACGACCCACCACTTTGGCGATATTTAATATGCATATCAAAGAACCTATGTTCCAAGATTTAGGTCATTTTGAATCTATTTGATTAGGTTTTGAACCCCTCAAAGTTGGTAGTTTACTGTTTTGATGCATTTGCAAATTGTGCAAAATTCTGGAAGGCACTATTTGACCTATAATAAATTTGGACCAATTGACTTGAATAAGAAAATTCATTTTGCATCATATTCTAGGGGTCAGAGACTTTCTATGTTCCTAATTTGAGCTTATGATGAATATGTTTGATCAGTTTTCAAACACGATTCTATTTGCAATTTACAAAGTTTCATTGATGTCAAGAAAGATTAGTCGATACCCTTGTTCATGATATCATAAGTCCAAATCCATGATAGGTAAGATCAAATGGATTGTACCAATACATTGTATTCAAAAAATACTCCAAGTGTGCAAATTTTCAAATCTTGACAAATCTGTCTGCACACTTTTTCAAATCAATTCCATTTGCAAAAAATGCCTTTTTGCCATTGTTTTCAGTCTACAAATTCTGAGTAGCTCACTTTGACTGCTTGCCAAAATTTCCCTATTATTCATCATGATCCCAAATCATAGAATTAGACTCTCCTCATGACAGTGAACCAACACCCCAATTTTTGTTTTCCCAAGTGCCTGTTTGCCCAATTTTCAAATACAAAACCAAACCCGATTTATTATTTTCTAACACGTTTTCTTGCAGGTAGTGCTGAGAGGGAAACTTTGATAGTCAATATCTTTTGATTTACAATTTTTTATGAGACAAAATTTGACAGGGTAAAAGTGTGTGGAATAGAGAATCGATGTGTGTGATTTCAGAGCCCGATCAAATGTTCAGGTTAGTTCATAAAGCCAGTCGATAGGCCCTGTTAGCAAAAAGTTGCAGTTTGCAAATAAGTGATAAAATGAGTTATAATGATGTTTTGGTGGTGTATTTTGATTCAAAATAGTGCCAGATAATCAATGGTCTAGTTTGAAGGTTTAGTTGTTCGAAAATGAATTTTTTTAAGCCGAGCCCACTTTGGGACCCATCTGATTCCATCAAGTTGGTAAAACATTGAGTTTAAAGATGTTTTGGTTTTAAATGGAGATTATAATGGTTGCAAAAATTATAAATTTTCAATAAGAACATTTAGTCATTCTGAATCAATCGAATATTTTGGTACACATACACTTAAGGTGTGGAGTTTAATGCTAGCTAGCTAAATTTGAATTGAAATTCGGGAGCCTTTCCAACATAGGGAACATATTTTGAGAGAAAATATTTAATTTGTTACAAATATGGATAAATATAAATACCTTTTCAAAGCTAGCTAATTTTTTATGATTATCACCTTACAGAGTTGAAAAGAGGGCACTGATCACAATTGAATCCCTATTACTTTTTGAATGGCATTTTGTAGTGACAAGTACAAATGTTGAGACATGTATTTAAACAAAATATCCCAAAACCTGTGTAAATTGGAAGCAAAGTACCTATCAAAGCTTTGATACCACCTATTCTTTTCATTGGCACTATAAAATAGGCTATGGTTGTATTCGGATCCTCTACACAAGTGACTTATATGCCTCATGAATCTCAGGAGACATAGCATTGAGAGTGTCTTCGGTATTCTTGATTTTGATGGAAAATGGCTATCCTTGTAGAGAATTCATCTTCTCAATCAACACAAGACATGGTTCAACATCGATAAAAAAAGGTTATGGACTTGGACAAGAAGTTGAGGGATGCAATTCATGCAAAGACTCCTTCTAGTCCTAATATTTGGAGTCAGATGCAAGAGAACTATGAAGCTATAATACTTGAAGATCATGATTTTGCTAAAGCAAAGGAAATTGAGCATGCATTGTGGCACTTAAACTATAAGTGTACTAAGGAGTTTAGAGCTCAAACAAGGAGTTTTGTTGTGGTAACTAGTGATAATAATACAACTCTGGAAGGTAGAAGTGTTGTGAAGAGAGAACAAGTTAATAAGATCTGATCTGTCCTCAAAAATTTTCTTTTCAAGGCAACTAGATTCCACCATGGATTAAATTTAAAGATCAAAGTGAAATATGGATTTCCAATTGATCCCTTTTCTCAACAAATAGAAGATCATTTAGCTTCTCCAAATGATAAAACTAAATCTTTTGACTTGAGGAAAGCTTAGGTTTCTTGCCATCACTATCTAATATACTTAGGAGATCTTGCTCAATATAATTAATTGCATAGAGAGGGAGATCCTTCGAGTCAGGATTTAAAAGTTGCAGAAAGCTATTACATATAGGCTACTTCACTCTGGCATGCAAGTGGGAATCCACATCATCAGCTCGCTATCTTGGCAACCAATTGGAGAAGGCCATGGAAAGGGATTAAAAGAAGCCCCACATCAAGTAGAAGAGGAAGCCATTGCCTTCTTGTAGATAAAATAGAGTATACATTATTGATGGCTTGTGTGGTGATTCAAGAAACAAAGGCATGTGAAAACAAAGCCCCATGCATATGCAAGAATGAGCATGTGAAAACAAAGCCCCATGCATATGCAAGAACAAGCCTAGTTTTAAGGAGGAACCAATACAATGGAGAAAGAAGGAGCCATTAGTAGTTAAAAGGAATTCATGCCAAAATAGGGGAGACGTCTCCTATGAGAAACCCACCAAGGAAGAAAACATAGGCGTTGAAAGTTGAGAGGAATGCATGATGGTAGGAAGGTGGTGTGTAAGGGAAGAGGCTCCACATTTGAAAGATGAGGCAATTTTTGAGTCTAAAATAAAAAACGGGCACCCCACATAAAATGAAAGAGGCCCAACACCAAGCAGGAAGAACCATCTTATGCCAAACATAGGCATGCAATTTTATGGCATAAAACCTTTACTACACATTTAATGGGTGGAGAGCCTTTCAACTCCTTAAATACTCTAGTGTGCAACATGTATAATGTCTTAATGACAAGAGCCTTTTAAAGGCTATCCATGTGTGAAGGGGCCCGCTAGGGCCAAAGTCAAAGTGTTTTGATTTGCAAAATGCTAAGATCAATGCATATGACCAGAAGAAAATTGCAAAGGCCCTACGATGCTACTATTACCCCATATGGTCGGAAGGTGGAATTGCATAGTATTACGATGCTTTAAAAATTGAAGCACCAATGTAAGGGCATAAAGAAAATTTTAAAGACTAGTGGTGGTACGTCAGTGTAAGGGCATAAAACAAATTTTTAACGGCTCATGGTGTTACAATGGAAAAAAATTGAAGTATTTCAAATGTCTAAAATGGTGTGGGACCCCCTAGGTAATGATGTTTGATTGAGAAATGAACACTTGGAACTGATGGATTGCGCAGTAATGGTAGTGGGAAATAAATAAAATAAATAAATAAAATTCAAAGAAGATTCTAAACACATAGAATTTCAAAGTTTTAAAATTGAATAGTTTAAATGATTTTAATGTTTCTTATAGTTTATATTATATAACTTTTTAAATTTTTAAAATTTTAATGCTTTGATCATAGCCCGAGAGCCAGATTTTCAAATCGATCATGGGAGGGAAATTTTTATCCAAAATATATAGTGTAGCATACCATTGGAATCGAGAGGAGATAATTTTCCAAATTTGGGATTAGATTTTGCATAGGTCTTTACTGGTTCACTCTGTAAGCAGATTTGTGTTTTTTCATTCTTAGTAAAATGGGCATAATTCATCATGGAGCACCAAAATTAGTTGGGGGGAAAACATTGAAATTTGTTGAAGTCTAAAGTGATTTTAAAAAGTTTTCTTGGCTTCTAGAGTTCAATTTTTAAGTGATTCTTGCTGTTGCCTTGAGTTCAAATCAGGCATCAAAATCAGTTATGATTTCCATCAAATATCTGAATCACTTTATGCTTTTGGGAGGCGAAAATGATGGGGATTTGATATGTAGTTATAGAGAGAGATTAGAGAGATACCTTTTAGCTTCTAGGAGATGTTTTCCAAGTGGACACATGTCAGATAGAAAGTAGATCCAGGAATTAATTTCTCCTCTATCATTCTTTTTCTTTCTCATTGTGGTTGGTACTTTTCTCTGTGATACCAGCAAGGTTCTAGTTGTTACTATGAAACCAAGGTTGTTGATGGTTTTGCTTCCTATCTATTGAGCTAAGCTCTAGTAGTGAAGGCCACACATCCACTCCTATGTAGATTTTTCAACTTATTTCATGTGTTGTTATTTTGAGATATTGGAAATTAATGTTAGATCATGTGAAGTATCTTGAGTTACATTTAGTTTTACCAGTTTATGTATTCTATCTTTCCAAGGATGAATACAAAGGGGATTTACAATGAATTATCGAGATTTTCTTATTGTGTCTCCTAATTCTTCATACGCTATTAACTTTGAGATTAAATGAATAAGGTTCATTTGATTTAAGGTATCTTGGATGAGTTGTATGTTAGATCTACTGTTGCTTTTGACTCAAGGAGTTAAGTGAATGCTTTAATGTTTTGATAGGGTTTCTGGGTGTATGGAGGGGATATTTCATAAGAATTGAATTTGGGGATTTTAGTTGATAAACTTAATTGTAATACAATCAAGTTAGGTCATCCTACGAGTAATGACTCTATGTCCCAATAGATAAGGCACTAATGCATGATGCAATAGTTTAGGCTTTAAAGAAATGGAGGCATTATTTATTACCAAAAGAGTTTTTCTTGTATACTGATCACCGGGAATTACAATACCTAAATAGCTAAGGTAAATTGAACTAGAGGCATATGAAGTAGGTAGAGTTCTTGCAAAAGATAAATCAAGGGGAGAGGACAAGTGCCAAGGTAGAAGAATTTGCTAAACATATCGAGCACCTACATGAGGAGGTCCATGCACACATTACCAAGATGAATCAATAGTATAAAGCTAGGGCTGATCAAAGGAGGAGACATAAGGAGTTCTAAGTAGGGGATTTGGTTATGGTACACTTACAAAAGGAACAGTTTCTAGTGGGTACTTAAAACAAGCTGAAAATGAAGAAATTTGGCCCCTGCAAAATTCTGAAGAAACATGACTTGAGAAATGCATATGAGGTGGAGTTACCAGATGGGATTCACATTTCTACTATCTTCAACATTGCAAACTTAATACAGTATCATGATGATGGCACAAATGAGGGGTTGATGCTGGAGCCATCACCAATTGCTACTTCTAAGAAGGAAGAGTAGAAGAGATTCTTGATAGTCGTGTGGGTAGGAGTACCAAGTATCGACAATATGAAGAGTACCTGGTGAAGTGGAAAGGATGACCAATAGAAGACTCAACTTAGATTTCAGCAACAGAGGTTTCTCATTTGGGTTTTCCTCTACCATCCATAAAGTGACAGGGTCACTTTTCAAACTACCCTGGGTGTCTGATGCAGGAGCATCCAGTGGTGTAGGGGCAATCTTGTGTCACCAAAAAAAATGCTTAGAAATAGTTTCTATTTAATTTTTTCATTTCTAGATACCCATTTGGGTCAAATAAAGGTTCCAACTCTCACAAATCCACTATTAGTGTTCAGGGTTAGATTTTTTAAGCACCTTGGGATACGTGTAAATGCCTTAAAAGTGGGATTAGGTAATTGAGCCATAATTATGGTGAGTTAGAAGGTGTAAATTGGAGGTATGATTATATTGTAATTTAGAACACTCCAAAAAAAGAATTAGGTCAAAAGGCTCTACAGTTAGAAAGTTATTGCAGTTTTTTCGTTTCTAGAGACCTCCTAATAACGCTTCAAAGTCAAATTTGAGGCACTAGATGACCTTCTACAGGCCTAAAAAGTGGGGGATGATAAAAGATGATCCACAAGGCTATAGAGAACTCTGAGAGATTTTCAAAAATTTAAATGGTTCTTCAATCGAAGTTACAGATCAAAAGTTATGCCTCTTGGAAGTTCGGCTATTATTTCTCGATTATTCTAATTTTGTACTGACTTCTAACACAACTTCTAGAACCTTTTGTTTTGGTGGTGGATGCCAACTAGAACATTATAGAATGTATTCCTAATCATTATCCCTTTGGGGTCTATTTAATAACATTCCTGGCACTATAAAAGGTAGTTCAGAGTGGATTTTGAGAGAAGGTACTGAGAGAAGGATTTTTCCCCAAATTCATGCTATTGTAAGCCCATAGGGCATGTATTTGGGTCTATTTTCTTTGCACTAAATGTAGTAGTAGATTTTCACTAATAATAGTATTTCCTTTTTCTTGTTGTGTTCATTCTGTACTTGAGTTGTGTTCCCATCAAGTGGTATCAAAGCAGGAGTTCCTGACTGTACAGACAGATTGTTGAACATGAGGCAGTTTGCACCAGGACCTTGGGTTGGGAAAAGTTTGTCAAGAAGTTCTTGATTGTTAGATAGATCATTGATTGTAAGGTATTTTACCCAAGGTTCTTATGTTGCACAATATTTTTCTTCTAAAGACTTCAGCATGGAGAAGAGAAAGAAGATGACTTTTGTGATTGGATGGATTTTGAGGATTCGTTGACTTGAGAAAATTAGAGCAAGAAATCAAGAGGTATTGCTAGTCAATTTGAAGAAGAAAGTGAATGAATTAGAATTTGAGTTGTGAAAATAAAGAGTGCATCACCATAAAAGAGATGTTGATGCATCCTTGGATGCAGAAAAGAAGGAAGATCCAGTGAAGTATCAGACATGTGGTACAAAAGAAGAGCAAGAATATGAAGAGGAAATTATTTGTGAATCTAAAGTTGAAGAAAATGAAAGAGAAGAGGAAGAGAATGAAGATAGCCAAATTTTTGTGCCAGATGCAGATGAAGATGATTTGAAGACTGTCATAATAGAGGATGCATATAATTCCTTGGTTGGAAGCCAAATAAGTGAAGCTGTTACATGCCTTGTTGAAGACATGGAAGAAGAAAGCAAAGATGAATATGTCAAAGAGGTAAATTCTTACAAAAGATGGGATTTTTCTTTGAGATGAGTGTGAAAGTTATTGATGATGGTTTGGATGAGGATCTTGTTAGTGATGTGTGATATGTAAAGGAAGATTGGTATGGTGTTGCTGAGTTTATTATAGGTGTGATTAATTCAACAAGATTAGATGAGGATAAGATTTATAATTGGACAAAGTTCATTGCAAAGGAGTATTTTTAGTAGCAGATACTTGTCCCACCTAAGTGTTGGAAAAGAAGAAAGAAGGAGATATATCGGCAGCAGATACTTGTTCCAACTATGTATTGGAGGAAGAGAAAAAAAAATCAGTAGTGGCTACTTCATTTTGTGAATCCATATTCACAAAATTTTTCCTACCATGGGAATCAGATGCAGGAGCATCATGCATCAGGAAAAAAAAAAAAAAAGAAGAGTGGGCATCTTCAAAGTAACCAATAAAAAAAAATCATGGAGGAGAGAGAAAGTGATAGAAATAGGAAGAAAAATAAATAAAAATAAAAAATAGAACAATTGAGAAAAAGAGAAATTCCTATTTTCAAGGTGCATAGGTGGTGTGAATAAAAAAATAAGAAAATAGTTGGCATTCCATTTATCAAGGTGTGTAGGTGGAATTCTAAAAAGTTGTGGATAAATCATGTATTTAATATTTGGAGGCATGTAGGTGGCATCTTAGAAGTTTGTGGAAAGTTCCTTAAATCGTGCATTTAATATTTGTTGTTATCCACAAAGGAAATGTAATTTTCTAATTGGGCCACATGGTGGTGCTTAGTTGTATTTGGGTGGGAATCTAATATTTATTTTAAGGTAGTTGTATTTACCTTTTATCCCACATTGGCTATATTTGTAATGTCTTGGGTTAGAAGTGCCTATTTAAACAAGGCTTATGATTCTTTGTAATCAAGTTCAGGAAGTAGAAGTTCAGGAAGTATAAGTTGAAAGCTCTTAGTGAGGAAGCTCTTATGTTGTAAGAATTTTGAGTTCTCGCATTTGGAGAATATTGTAATGAATTTCAAAT
Organism: Cupressus sempervirens; assembly: GCA_028749045.1. NCBI lineage: Eukaryota > Viridiplantae > Streptophyta > Pinopsida > Cupressales > Cupressaceae > Cupressus > Cupressus sempervirens. Next base: position 601,979,148 of record CM053792.1, read on the forward strand.
ATCAATGATTCTTTAGGAAGCATTTTGTCATCTCTTTGTCTCCATATTGTTGTGATATTGGTTGTGAGTTTGTAAGGGTGGTTTGGCCCTTCATTAGGCATTGATCACTAATTCAGATGCAAGTTGATATGAATGTTATTTGCATAAATCATTCTAATCAAATAAATTTAGTTCTTCATGTTTTTTAGTGGGCTGAAAGGAATTAACCCTCACTTAGCTTATGGGTTCATAGGTTATGATCTCTAGCTATTTCATTCCTATGTCATTGCATAAGTATTAGAAGATAGAAGGGGTTTCATTTGTTGTTATTAGGTTCAGATTATATATTTAATTACACTAGTACCATAGATCAAAACCTCAAGGTTAACCCACCTAGGTCTTGCAAAGCCTGAAGTGAAGAAGGAGTTATGCCTTATAGTTGGCCCAAGATTGCGGTCGGGTGCATCCATCATAGGAATTTTCTACCCTTAGATGCATTGGTCTAGTTTCTTGGTTAATTTTAAAACTGTCAAATGAGGAGCCAACAAGATGGCGACTTTGCTAGGGACTTGTATTGAATGTGATTGGTAGACAAACCTTGAGAATTTAAAAGAAGAGATTCAATATAGCAAGATAAGTGCATAAAAATTTGTACCAGTAAGTTGTCTAATGTGTTTCCCAATCTTTTTATTCAATATATCATGCACCCTAGTTAAGTTTTATTCATGGATAACAGTATGTTGTAAAATTGGATGTAAATTGTATTTTATAACTGCTATGAGTCTATCTTTAACTAGTTCATTTTTTACATTTGCTATTGAGAAAAGTTCAGAGTGAAGAATTGAAATATGAAGTGTATTCTCTTTTCAAAATGTTAAGAGATCTACAAATTTTTCCATATTGAAAGTCAGGTTCAGAATTTACAAGTGGTAAATTGTTTCAAATCTTTTCTCACTAAGTGTGAGTGGCAACTCTAGAATAAATCTCTATGCCAATGCATTGTTTATTTTAATATCAGAGGCTTTTAGTGTTTATGGAAAGATCTAGTTTTTTTGGAAGGAGAAAGTATAAGTTCTTGATTAATGGTTTATGTGGTTGTTTGTATCTGCTGAAGTAATCAATTTCAAAAGGTGAATCACTGCTATGATTTCATTTTCATCTTCAAGCAGGTGGTGACTCTACAAAGGTTCTATCTATGGTGTGAAGGTTTTCATGTTTACACCTATGCCAATTAGTAGATTAGAGGTTTAGTGCAACAACACATAAAGGTATTTACAATTTTCATGTATCTATCTTTCATGAAAGTTGAATGAAGAAAATGGTTGCCTCCATCTAGTGGTTTCAACTTTAAGAAAATAGAGGTAGGTACTTGATAGTTAATAAGATGGATTTAGAGTCTAGGTCTGAAAGTGATGTGCCAACTCTTGTAAGTGTTTGTGCAAATATTGCTAAGCTGAAAAGAAAGATTCATGATAAGACTGTCATAATGATAAGAAATACAATTGTTGATATTAAGAGTCTTAGTGGATTTCAAATTTACATGAAGTTTAAATCAGAGTAATGAGTCTTGATGAGTTTTTCAGTCTTGAGGAGTCTTCATGGTCAATGGTACTTTTAGAAGTTTTAATGCCACATTCAATTGATTGGTCAACAAAATCAAGGTTAGAAAAGATTATTGAAATCCAAGATTTTTTCATGGAGATTGAAAATGCTTTGAACGTTAATGAATCTAATGATAATAAATGCAATGAATTCATTGAAAATGATATTGAAAATGAAGAGTCTCAGTCAAAGATGATGATGGTAAAGAAGAGGAAAATGTAACAGCAGTAAGAGTTTTTCTACTAGTGATGAATGTGAATATGCTAACATACTAGTTGTTGAGGTATTGTCTAAAGAGGAAGGTGTATGTGATAATTAGAATTCTATTTTTTCAAAATATGCTACTAATAAGTCTATTGTTGTAAATGTGCCAAGCCATTCAGATAATAATCACAGCCAAGGAGAAGAAACTAGGGATGAAGTCTTGTTAAGTGTTGATGAGATTTCAAATTTGTTGGCTAATGATTTTGAAAGCTATGAAAATATATCCGGGGATGCTTATTCTTTTCCATGTTGTAAATTTTCATATGGTCAAGTCATTTCCCCTAAATTTGATGTTGAAGAAGATATAGTTTCAAAATATGCTATGTCAAGTTTTAGAGATATATGTGATGATAGTTCATACATTAATACACATGATGACTTCTATGCTAAAAAGTAAGATGTAGAGATAAGGTCTATTGCTAGTTTGTTTTTTTCTTGTTTTCATGAAATTGAGATACATTTTTATTGCCCATATAATGAGGAAAGAAATAGTAATGAAGTAGTTCATTCTAATGAGTTATTTGAAGAAAACATTGATACAGATTAGCATATTATGAACATGCAATTTCATGATGATTCTTGTGATTTGGTATCTAATTAGTTGTTTAAGTGTGAAGAGGTTGCAGTGAATGTTTAGTCTATTTTATGGAGTACTAATATTGCAAATGAGGAGAAATTAGATTTTACATACTCTTCACATCCGGAGGCACAAGGTGAGTTACAATTTGATTCATGTAACTTGTTGAATGGAGTAGAGTACCAATCTTTTGTGTTTTCGGTTGAAGGTATCAATGATTTAGTTAGTAATGATCAGTTTTATTTTAATATCAGTAGTTATGATCATGTTGATTCATATTTTCATGGTGAGCAAGATGAAGAAAGTAACACTGATTTTTATATGCACTATGAGAATGATTTTGTTTCACCTAATTTTTTTATGAGAAGATCTAATGTATGTGGTGAAACTAATGTAAAACATAATTTCAGTTTACCTAAAGAAAATGTCAATGAGATTCAAGTGTATGCCAGAGGTAAGGAATTTTGAAAACTTTCCGGTGGCCCGAGGCCATCATCTGTACATAGTAGGAGTAGTTTCTCTATTTTCAATAAAGTTGATTGAGAGAAGTCAGGTGTGTGGTCTGGTTCATCCAAATATCTAAATCCTTGTCATGCCCACAAGGGACATGCATCCCTAGATAGAGCCACTGATGGCACTCAAAATTGCATTCCTATTTTGAGCATCTATTCCAAATTTTGAATCACTTTAAGCGCCCTATGAATGTCTTTCATGCATATGTAACTGGTTATCATTTCAAGGCTTAGGTGATTTTTTAGTTGTTTAAAACCCTTTATTTGACATATGCATATGTTTTTTATTGATAAAATGACATTCCAATCCATTTTGTGAAGTTCTATTTTGAGTAATTTCCAAATCTGCATTTTTGCCCGTGTCAAATAGCAATAGGAAGCCCAGTTTTCCTTTAAATATCTTTAACCTAGAAATTTTTTATGACCTACCACTTTGTGGATATTTAATTTGTATATCAAAGAACCTATCTTCCAATTTTCAATTCATTTTGAATCTGTTTGATTAGGTTTTGAACCCCTCAAAGTTGGTAGTTTATTGTTTTCATGCATTTGCAAATTGTGTAAAATTCTGGAAAGCCCTGTTTGACCTATCATAACTTTTGACCAGTTGACTTGAATAAGAAAATTCTTTTTGAATCATAATCTAGGGGTTAGATACTTTCTATGTTCCTAATTTGAGCTTATGAAAAATCCGTTTGATTAGTTTTCAAACACGATTCTGTTTGTAATTTACAAAGTTTCACTAGTGTCAAGAAAGACAGATTGTTCGGTACCCCTGTTCATGATATCATAAGTCCAAATTTGAGGTAGGTAAGATCTAATGAATTGTACCACTACATTTTATTCCAAAATAATCCAAGTATGCCAATTTTTAAATCTTGACAAATCCATCTGCGCACTTTTCAAGGTCAATTCAATTTGCAAAAAATGCCTTTCAGTCATTGTTTTTAGTCTACAAATTCTGAGTAGCTCACTTTAACCACTTGCAAAAATTGCTCCATTATTTTTTATGAGCCTAAATCATAGAATCACACTCTCCTCATGATAGTGAACCAACACCCCGGTTTTTATTTTCCCAAGTGACCATTTGCCTAGTTTTCAAATCCAAAACCAAACATGATTTATTGTTTTCTAATGTGTTTTTGTGCAAGCAGTGCTAAGAAGGAAAATTTGATATTCAATATCTTTTGACTAAGAAATTTTCATGAGACAAAATTTGATAGGGTAAAAGTGTGTGGAACAGAGAATCAATGTGTCTGATTTCAAAGCCTGGTCAGATGTTCAGTTTAGTTTTTAAAGGTAGCCGACAGGCCTTGTTAGCAAAAAGTTGCAATTTGTAGATAAGTGTTTTTATGAGTTTTAATGATTTTTTAGTGATGGATTTTGATTCAAATCAGTGCTAGATAATCAATGGGCCAGTTTGAAGGTTTAGTTTTTCGAAAACAATTTTTTTTTTAGTCAGGCCCACTTTGGGACTTGGTTGATTCCATTAAGTTGGTAGAACATTGAGTTTAAAGATGTTTTGTTTTTAAATGGAGATTATAATGGTTGCAAAAATTATACATTTTCAATAATCACATTTAGTCATTTTGAATCAACCAAGTATTTTGGTACACATGCACTTAAGGTGTGGAGTTTAATGCTAGCTAGCTAAATTTGAATTGAAATTTGGGAGCCTTTTGAACATAGGGAACGTATTTGAGAGAAAAAATTTAATTTGTTGCAAATATGGATAAATATAAATGCCTTTGCAAAGCTAGATAAGTTTTTGTGATTATCACCTTACATAGTTGAAAAGAGGGCACTGATCACAATTGAATCCCTATTACTTTTTGAGTGGCATTTTGTAGTGACAAGTTCAAATGTTGAGTCATGTATTTACACACAATATCCTAAAACATGTGTAAATTGGAAGCAAAGTACCCATCAAAGCATTGATACCACCCTTTCTTTTCATTGGCACTATAAAATAGGCTATGGTTGTATTTAGATCCTCTGCACAGGTGACTTATATTGCCCATGAATCTCAAGAGACATAGCATTGAGAGTGTCTTTGGCATGCTTGATTTTGATGGAAAATGGCTATCCCTATAGAGGATTCATCTTCTCAATCAGCATAAGACATGGTTCAATGTCAATACAAAAAGTTTATGGACTTGGACAAGAATTTGAGGGATGTGGTTCATGCAAAGACTCCTTCTTATCCTAATATTTGGAGTCAGATGTGGTAGAACTATGAAGCTATAATACTTGAAGATCATGATTTCACTGAAGCAAAGGACATTGAGTATGCACTATGACACTATGGCACTATGGAGATAATAATACAACTCTAGGAGGTAGAAGTGTTGTGAAGAGAGAACAAGTTAATAAAATTTGATCTATCCTCAAAAGTTTTCTTTCTAAGGCAACTGGATTCTACCATGAATTAAATTTAAAGATCAAAGTGAAATGTGGATTTCTAGTTGATCCCTTTTCTCAAAAAAGAGAAGATTATTTAGCTTCTCCAAATGATAAAACTAAATCTACTTATTTGAGGAAAGCTTAGGTTTCTTGCACTTGTTGTTTGATATACTTAGGAGATCTTGCTTGATATAAGGAATTGCATGGAGAGGGTGATCCTTCGGGTTAGGATTTCAAAGTTGCAGCAAGCTATTACATATAGGCTACTTCACTCTAGCCAACAAGTGGGAATCCACATCATCATATTGCTATCTTGGTAACCAATTGGAGAAGGCCATAGAAATGAATTAAAAGAAGCTCCACATCAAGAAGAAGAGGAAGATGTTGCCTTCTTACAAATAAAATAGAGTATACATTATTGATGGCTTGCATGGTGATTCAAGAAACAAAGGCATGTGAAAACAAAGCCCCATGCATATGTAGGAATGAGCCAAGCTTTTAGGAGGAACCCACACATTGGAGAAAGAAGGAGACACTAACACTTAAAAGGAATTCACACCAAAATAGGGGAGATGTCTCCTATGACAAAGCCACTAAGGGAGAAAAAAAAAGGTGTTGAAAGATGAGAGGAATGCATAAAGACAAGAAGGAATTGTGTAAGGGAAGAGGCTCCACGTTTGAAAGAGGAGGCAATTTTTGAGTCGAAAGTAGTAAATGAGCACCCCATGCAAAAAGAAAGAGGCCCATCACCAAGTAGGAAGAAGCATCCTACCCCAAATAGAGGTATCTAGTTTTATGGAAAAAAATAGTTATAAAGCCATTATTCCACATTTACTAGGAAGAGAGTCTTCCAACTCCTTAAATACTCCAACATGCAACATATGTATTTTCTTAACAACAAAAGCCTTTTAAAGGCTAGCCACATGTGAAGGGGCCCGCTGGGGCCAAAGTCAAAGTTTTTTGAGTCATGAAGTGTTAAGACCAATGCGTATGATTGGAAGAAAATTGCAAAGGCCCTATAATGATTTTAATGTTTCATATTTATATAACTTTTTAAATTTTCAATTTTTAATGCTCTAATCATAGCCCAAGAGCTAGAGTTTGAAATCAACCATGGGAGGGAAACTTTTATCCAAAATATATAGTGTAGCATACCATTGGAACTAGGAGGAGATAAATTTTCCAAATTTGGGGTCAAATTTTGCACAGGCCTTCATTAGTTCACTCTGCAAGAAGATTTGTGTTTTTTGAGGGATTCTTAGTAAAATGGGTAGAATTCATCATGGAACACCAAAATTAGTTGGGGGGAAAACATTGAGGTTTGTTGAAGTCTAAAGTAATTTTTAAAAAAATTCTTGGCTTCTAGAGTTCAATTTTTAATTGATTTTTGTTATTGCCTTGAGTTCAAATCAGGCATCAAAATTAGTTATGCTATCCATCAAATATTTGAATCACTTTATGCTTTTGGGAGGCCAAAATGATGGGGATTTGATATGAATTTATAAAGAGGGATTAGAGAGATACCTTTTAGCTTCTAGTGTTTTAAATATAGATGGAGTAACTTAGAGGGAGGGGGGGGGGAGGGGTGTCATCACTCAATAAACATTCATAAAAATGTTGTCACTCTGTAAATGCAATGAATGTTAACTTTAACAGATCTTAACATGCATAAAATAACTTGCAACCATAAAAGTAATAGAATGAACACATGAGACACTAGATTTAACATGGAAAACCAATATGAGAAAAACCACCAATGTAACTAGCTACTAATTTTCACTCTTCTGAAGTGAGCCCTATTAGGATTCAACCCTATTAAAGGTTATAAAACACATTGTTAGGTGTGACCTTGTTAGAGGATTGAATCACCCTATTAGGAGTGGCCTTGTTAGAGGTCTTTTGAACAATTCAATAGAATTGTCACCTTGTTCGAGGATTTACAAAATGGTTGTTAGACCAACTTTGTTAAGAGATTTTGGAATCACTGCTATAGTGGAATGAGATGTAACTAAAATTGTTGATTATAGAACTTTGTTCTACACCACTAGATCCTTCTTGATCAAATATAGCTTTGCTACTCCTCAAGAATATCTGACCATCCTTCAAAATTTTCTCTGCCAAACAATCAGTCCACTTATGTGCTCACTCATTCATTCATTCACTTTCCACATTCATTCCAATTTTTGAATTCTCAATTTGGCCTTTCATATATACCATTCAAATTATCAAGTTGACTCATTCACAAATACAATCACCTATAATCATTACCGCAATAGGCTAGAAATAATACTTAAAACAATTAAGCTTCAATTTAAAATTAACAAATTCCTTCATTGGTCAACCCTGCTCGGTAAACATTATTCCAAAAATGATTTTCTATGTTAACCATCAGAAGCTTGATTAACATTAAGAACTATGCAAAATCCTTTGGTTTTCGAGTGAACTCGGTAAACACTAATTTTCCTTTGCTAACCTTGAGAGCTTGGTTAAAACTATCTTTTGTCATATTTTCCTTCGATGCCCAAGTGAACTTGGTAGATACTATCTGCACAAGGTAGTGTCCAAAAATTCTTGGTAGACACTAAAAATCATCTTGCAAACCAACGGAGCTTAGTAAATGCTGACAGATAATTGGTATGACATTTATGTAACATTAAAGACAACACACAATTGGATAATTGTATCCAACAATCTCCCTCTTTGGCATTGATGGCCACACAACATGTCATAGCATGATGAAATTTGAAAACAAAACTTTCTCTAATAGTAAGTTCCTCCCTTTTAGATTTTACACCTCAAGCTTCAGTTATTTGCAAGAGTGTCCCTCTATGATAGTAGATTCTCCCTTTTTCTCAGTAGTCTCTCCCATTAACTAGAATTCTAGAAAGATATAGCAATAAAGTCTCTCACTTACCTTTGCAATAAAGTCTCTTACTTACCTTTATCTTCAAACAAATTTTACAAAGGTATGACGGTAAACTCTCCCTCTTTGACAACACATGCCAAAGACAACACATATCAAATAAGTTCCCATGTACCTTAAGTACTAATTCATATGCAATATTTTTTTTGACTATGCTACATCAACTGATAGATCTTAAACTTAGTTTCTATTGATGCATCACTAAAACTTTATTTTAGTGAGCTTTGGATAGGAGAATGAGCCCTAACTTACCTCTTAGATACAAGAATGCATCCTTAGATAGTGGCTTTGTGAATATGTTAGCAATCTTTTCCTTTGTATGGACATATTCTAGTCTAATTTCCTTATCCTATACCAATTCTCTAAAAAAGTGATACTTTATAGCAATATGCTTGGTTTTGGAATGCATCATTGGATTCTTTGAAATGTTAATTGCACTTGTGTTATCATAGAACATGACAACTGGTTCTTTGATCTCTACCCTCATGCCTTCCAACAATTATTAAAACTAAACAATGTTAGAATAATTCACTATTGTTGCAACATACTCTATCTCTGCTATAGATTGGGATGTGCAATTTTTCTCTTCTTTGATCTCTACCCTCATGCCTTCCAACAATTATTTAAACTAAACAATGTTAGAATAATTCACCATTGTTGCAACATACTCTATCTCTGCTATAGATTGGGATGTGCAATTTTGCTCTTTACTTGTCCAAGATACCAATCTTTTGCCAAGAAATTGAAATGTCCCTTTTCTTATTTTTCATGGTATTTAAAGCCTCAAATAAGATCTTTAAAATCAAACAACTAATATCCCAAAGATCCACCAAATTCCTCAAGAAACCCCAAATCGGGTATGCTGAAAATAGTGCTAAAAGCTTCACAACTTCACAAATTATTAATAAATCTGAAAATGAAAAATTTTAAAGAACTTTCAGCAGCATAACATCCTACAAATTGAAATTTCCAGATCCGTATAGCCTTTACACAACAGCTCAAAAATGTAGGACACAAACTATGCTCATCGGGCTCCCGAAATAGCACAAAATATGCCCGAAAACACCACAAAAACACTAATAATCTATCTCAGAAGTTTAATCACGTCCCAATACATATATTCAGCTTTATTTTAACATTTAAAAGTCTGATATACAGCAGCAACCCAAACTGATATGAAATACTCAACTGAAAATACCAAACTCATACAAAAACACACCCAAAACTCACAAATCTGCACTATTTAGCACAAAGGCAAATTTTGTATGAGCATGCACATGGAATGGCTTCAAAATCCTTTTCTTAGCCTTCTTGGAAACCTGCAAACTCCCGTTCTTGGGTCTCCTTCTCCACAGGTTTGGCAGCCTCTGAAGAACAACAAAGAAAATGAGCAAAAATCAAGTACTCGAATGAGCCCAAAATGCCTCCAAACCCCCTTAAAAGAGGGCATAAACCTAAATCACATCCAAGAGGGGTTAATAAAATATAATTTAATAATAATTTTTATTTATTAGTCCATTGGTTTCCAAAAATTAGCCCCTTTTGCTGAAACTTCACCTTTTTGGAGCCTGCCTGCCTTAGCAAAGTTTATTATTTTTTTAATTATTTGAAAAGGGGATATGATAGAAATAATGCACCACCACTTTTACTCTTTTTTTCATCAATGTTTCCTACCTAATCAACATCATTAAATACTTTCAAATCTAGGTTTCCTCCAAGTTTATACCACAATCCATAATCTTTAGTTCCTTTCAAGTATCTCAAGATCCTTTTTACTGCAATAATATGATTTTCTCTAGGTTTAGCTAAGAATATTGCTACTATACCAACTGATAAAGCAATATCAAGCCTTTTATGAACAACATATTGAAATTTTTCAATCATTGATCTATATAAGGTCTGATCTACCTCTTTTGAATCATCATCTTTTATAAGCTTTAGTCATATACACATGGGAGTTCCAACTAGTTTAGAGTCTTCCATACCAAATTTATTGAGTATCTTCTTGACATACTTTGACTAAGTGATGTAGCTACCATTCTTGCTTTGCTGAATTTGAAGACAAACAAAGAATTTAATCTCTCCAAACATAGACATTTCAAATTCTTTGTTCATTTGCTTTGAGAATTCTTTATATTGATCATCATTCCCTATAAAAAAAAGTATCATCCACAAAGATTTCTGCCAAAAATAATCTTGTTATTTGGTCCTTGCTTGATGAATAAACTATTGTTATCTTTAGTTCTTTGAAAACCAATCTAAATAAGGTAGTTATGCAATCTTCCATACCATGCTCTAGGAGCTTGTTTCAGACCATACAATGCTTTGTGTAATTTACAGACAATGTCCTTCTTGTGTGGATTAATAAAGCCTTCAGATTGCTCAATGTAGACTTCTTCATTAAGAATACCATTGAGAAATGCAGATTTGAATCCATTTGATATACTTTAAATCCTTTATGTGATACATATGCAAGTAGTTTCCTCACACCCTCCAATCTTGCAATAGGAGAAAGAGTCTCTCCATAATCTACACTTTCTTCTTGAGAATATCCTTTGCATACTAGTCTAGCTTTGTTCCTTGATACCTATCCATCTTCATTCAACTTATTTTTGTATACCCATTTAGTTCCAATCACATTTTTATCTTTATGCCTAGGTACAAGAATCTAAGTTTTTTTCTTCTCTATTTGGTCTATCTCTTCATTCATAGCCTCAATCCAACTTTTATTTTCCAATGCATCTTTTACATTGCTAGGTTCAAAATCATCAAGTAAATGTGTGCCTTTTAGCTTACTTCTTATCATGGTACCTTCTGATTTGTCTCCAATGATCTGATCTGGTGTGTTATGCCTCCTGACATATTTGGCTAACACAGGTTCCTTGCCTCTTGAATGAATTACATTTTTATCTTATTGAACTTAAATTTTAGGTTCTGGTTGCTTTGGCTTGGTAGTTATTGTCTCAGTAGCTTTAGGCTATGAATTGGGTAGTTGTGACTTAGTTTGAACTTCTTGCAACTTAGTAGCTATGCTGGGCTCGATAGATACAATCTTTCTATTGACAGATGTGTCTCAAAAAGTATCAATAAAAATAAATATCCTGTAATCTTCAGGTTCCTTCTTGCTTTTTTCTTCTATCTTTTCTTCAAACTCATCAACTTGCACATGTGCACTTTCTATAAATTTGTGAGTAGACAAATTCAAACATCAATATGCCTTACTTTTGGCAGAATATCCTAAGAATATTCATTCATCACCTTTAGCATCAAATTTTCCTTTTCTAGATTCATTTAGAATGTAATAGTTGCTTCGAAATACTTTAAGATAGCTTACATTAGGTTTATAGCCATACCATAACTCATAAGGGGTTTTGAATGAGTCTATCTTCAACTGTACTCGGTGTAAGGTATGAATTGCAGTGTTGATAGCTTCCTTCTAGTATCTGATAGCAATGTTCTTTTCAATCATCAAAGTCCTTGCATAATCCATGATTGATCTATTCCTCCTTTCAGCTATTCCATTTTGCTTTGGAGTTCCAGGAGTCGATACCTGCCTTTTGATTCCTCTTTCAATGTAAAAGTTATTGAATTCATTGGAGATGAATTCACCACCTTTGCCTAATCTCAAGTATTTCAATATGCTCCCTATTTCCTTTTTCACTCTTGCTAAATACCATTTGAACTTCTCAAATGCCTCTGACTTCTCTCTTAAGTACATAGTAGTCATCATTTTTGAGTAGTCATCAACAAAAAGAACAAAGAATTTTTCTCCAATGTAACTTTCTACTCAAATGGGTCCACATAAATTAGTATGCACAACTTCTAAAATATCTTCAGATTGATAGTTTTTACTTTTAAAACTAGTCTTTCCTATCTTACCAATCTGACAATTCTTGCATAGACCAACATTAGGTTTCTTCAAGTTAGGAATGCCTCTTACTTTCCTGAATTTTCTTATTTTTACCATGTTGTCAAAGTTTACATGATATAACCTTCTATGCCATAGCCAACTTTCTTCAAATTGAGCAATAAAGCATAAGCATTCATGAAGATCAAGATAGAACAAGTTACTTTTTGTTTGTTTGCCTAATCCAATTAGCTTTCCTTTGTCATCCAACAGTCTTGCTTTGCCATGCATGAATTCTACCTTGAATTCAATGTTAATCAACTATGCTACACTCAATAGATTGTGTTTCAGTCCTTCAACCCAATATGCATTATCATATATAAGTTCTTTGGTTAAAGAAATTCTGCCTCTTCCTTTTATACAACAAGGTTCATTATTTCCAAACCTTACACTACCACCATCTTAATCTTCAAATTTTTCAAATTTTTCTTTCTCACCAGTCATATGATGTGAATATCCACTATCTATAATCCATGTATCATTTTTTGTCATATGAGAGATGAGTACTATCTCATCATCTTCTTCATCATTATTAGGTTCATCTTTTACAAGAATTTAAACAATTTCATCTTCACTACTAGTTGAATCCTTAGAATATTTAGCCATAAAGCATGTCTTCTTACCTTTGTCCTTGAATGATTTGTGATTTTTGAAATTCTTCTTGTCATTGCACTTGTGACCTTCATCCTCATTTTTCTTGTTTGGGCACCTAGCTGCAATATGACCTATTTCTTCACATGAAAAATAGATTAGGGGAGCTTTACCTTTTTATTTTCCTCTGCTTCTTGAATATTTATTTGCAAGCAATGCTTCAACCACTTCAAGATCACTATTAGAAATTTCTTCTGATTCTTCTTCACTATCTAACTAAATGTCCTTAATCTTGTTTCCTTTCTCCTTGAGTGAAAGCTTGGCTTCAAATGCAAATTCAATGTTCTTGGAAGCTGGAACATAATTGTCAAAATTATCTAGGTCAAATGCTATCAATCCTCCCACGATGGCATCTAGATTGATTTTGTGATTTTATTCACACTTTCCTTCTTGAATGGTAGATATTCTTATTGCATAAATAGGAAGTAATGTTCTGAGAACTTTACTCATAACAATTTCTTGTTTGATTTCTCCTCTAGAAGCTCTGATTGCATTAACACTTGCTTTGATCCTCTCAACATATTTGGCAATGTTTAAATCCTCTCTCATTCTCATCTGATCAAACTATCCTCTTAGGATTTCTACTTTGGCTCTCCTCACATTATCATCACCTCCATAGATTTCCTTTAGCTTGTTTCACATTGCATGAGTAGTTTTGTAGTCCTTGATTTCATCAAATTCTTCATATCTTAGGGTAGATGCAATATCTATCACCATGTTATTATGAGTCTTCTTCTCAACAATGTCATTGATAGATAATGTGCCAATAGGTTCTACATATTTTGCATCAAGGTATTTCAATCCTGTATCACCAATGGAAGCTAGATGAAGTCTTATAAGTCCCTACCATGGTAAAAAAAATTCCCTGTTAAGCCTTGGAATTTCTCTCTTGTAAGACATCCTGATTTTTAGCTTAGGTCCTTTAAACCCTTCCTACAAGCATCAAAAGCTTTGATACCAATTGTTGGAAATATAGATGGAGTAACAAAGAGTGGGGGTGAATTAGTTACCAAAAAGAAAATCCACAAATCCCTTAGATGTCTAATAAATCACTTACTGCCATTACTCAATAAACATTCATAAAAACATTGTAACTCGGTAAATGCAATGAATGTTAAACTTTAACAGATCTTGACATGCATAAAATAACTTGCAACCATAAAAGTAATAGCATGAACACATGGACACCAGATTTAATGTGGAAACCCAATATGGAAAAAACCACCAATGTAAGCAGCTACTAATTTTCACTCTTCAAAAGTGATCCCTGTTAGGAGCCAACCCTATTAAAGGTTACAAAACACACTGTTAGGTGTGACCTTGTTAGAGGATTTAATCACCCTATTAGGAGTGGCCTTGTTAGAGGTCTTTTGAAAAATTCAATAGAACTGTCACCTTGTTAGAGGATTTACAAAATGGCTATTAGACCAACTCTATTAAGAGATTTTGGAATCACTACTACAATGATTAGAAAGTAACAATGAAATTACCTGAATGAGATGCAACTAAAATTGCTGATTGCAGATCTCTGTTCTGCACCACTAGATCCTTCTTGATCAAATATAGCTTTGTTGATCCTCAAGGATATCTGTCCATCCTTCAAAATTCACTATCACAAACAATCAGTCCACTTGTATTCTCAATCATTCATTCATTCAATTTCCACATTCATTCCACTTTTTGAATTCTCAATTTGGCCTTTCATATGTACGATTCAGATTATCAAGTTGGCTCATTCACAAGTTACAATCACCTATAACCATTACCATAGTCAGCTAGAAATAATACTTAAAAAAATTAAGCCTCAATTCACAAATTAACAAATTTCTTCATTAGCCAACCCTTCTTGGTAAACACTATCCTAGAAATGATTTCCTATGTTAACCATCAAAAGCTCAGTTAACATTGCAAATTATGCAATATCCTTTGGTTGCTAAGTGAACTTTGTAAACACTAATTTTCATTCGCTAACCTTGAGAGCTTAGTTAAAATTGTCTTCTATCATGTTTTCCTTCAACACCTGAGTAAACTCGATAGACACTATCTACGCAAGATAATGTCCAAGAATGCTTGGTAGACACTGAAAATCATCTTGCAAACCAACTGAGGTAGGTAAACACTGACATATAACTGGTATGACATTTGTGTAACATCAAAGACAACACACACTTGGATAATTGTATCCAAAATCTAGGAGATATTTTTCAAGTGGACACATGTCAGATACAAAGCAGATCCAAGAATTCATTTATGCTATATCATTCTTTCATGCCCAAAATATACGGGCAAAACACACAACAATTTTTTTTTTTTTTTTAAATAATAAGGTTCACTAAATTTTAAGAGTTGAATTTGCAAGTGCCAAATTAGTTTTACTACCTACATCTTAAGTTTATTATGATGAGAAGGAATCCATTTCTATAGTTAAATACTTGTTATTAAATTGGCATCAACTTATGATTTCGTTATTTTATTAAAGTTACAATGATATTTGAAATTGTTCAGAATAACAATATAATTTAAATAGGACTAGGAAATAAAATAAATCAAATATCATAATCTATTACTCTAACATTACCTCTACTAGGATTTTAAAGTTCTAATAATTACTATCAATATAATATTCAACTATAAAACAATTTAATCATTAATCTTAATCAAATTTAAAAACTTTAAATAAAAACTAAACTATCAAAATTTAACTATCATAAGTTCTAGACTACTCATAATTTATAACTTGACCTAACACAAAAACTTTTAAATAACAAATCAAACTAAACTAAATACTAACTACTCTAATCATTAATACTAACCTAGCATTAATACTAATCTAAATTAAATCTAACTAATTCTTACTAAACTAAATTAAAAATTAACACAATACTAAACTAAACCTAATTTAATACTACTCATATTTAAACCAAACTTAAATAAATAAACAAAAACTATGCTAAAAACTAATCTACCCCCTATAGCTACTAACCCCCTCCACACATAACATCTCCATTACCAACTAATGTGCTTTCCCATGTTGCACGCTACCCAAGACCATACCTCACACCAATTCCAAGTGGAGGAGAGCAAGAAGGATTACATGGGGTAAAAGGTAAATCTTTGAATATCCCACACACTCACACCAATAGCAAAGCATGCTGACCTAGGTGCCAAGGACATTGTGAAGACCAAGGAGACAACAGGTAAGGAAGCAAGAAAAAAGTTCAAATTTAAATGCAAAATCCCTTTGCGCTGACACCAACTTCCCCACTGGCCATCTATGAACCCTCCCACCAATCACAACTTAACAAAAATATTAATTCCATCCCATGGATACTACACCTAGGGAGGAAGGATGAAGATGTAAAAAGAGTTGCATTAATCATTTACTCTGACTTTACAACTTGCCTCACTCCCAAAACCCTGTCACACACCAAACCCATTAAATGAAAAATTATATTATATTTTTCTTGCTTGGACAATAAGCTTGTGCCAAAGGGGATGAGAGAAGAATTTATGACAAAAAGTTTTATGGGTAGATTTTAGGATATTTGGGTATAAGTTATAAAGGTCTAATAATTTATGCAATGTTCTTGTTATTCTTTACTTTTTTATTTCTAATTTTAAACTTAAGGAGATTCTCAAGAATATTCTCTATCAACAATTTGATTTGAATTCAAATCCTCATACAAAATCCAGAGAGCAAAATCCAGAGGTGCACTTTTTTTTCAAGCCAATTTCATTCTAAGTGTTGAGTTAATTTTTGAAGTGTGAAAATTCCCTAGCTAGCCTAATTTTCTAAGAGGCATATTATTGTCTAATAGTCTTATATAACAAGGTGATGTAAATGTATATATTTTGTTGTCAATTATTTTTTTTCTCCTATAATTATGTTTAATCAATCATCGTATAACAAGGTGTATGTTCCATTTATTCAGAATTCAAGGTGATGCATAACTCTTAGCCAAATTTGATTTTGGCCATTATGAAATTTAACAAGGAGAGAGATAAATTTGTTGTCCACAATGTAGGATTTTCATTTCCCTTAAATACATAAAACATTAAATTGGAAATTTCAACATATCAAATTACATTTCCTTAACATAATTGAAAACTTGAGAATTCATAATTTGAAGATATTATCTATTGAGCTATTTTCCCACATACATATGCATAATTTGAAATCACATAAGAGAAATGCAAGGAGGTTTTCACAATCTTTTTTGTTCTCTATTACTCAACCTAGTTCAAGGCTCCATCGGGAAAGAACCAGTAGAAAAACTCGACGTCTTTGCCAAATACATCAAAATTTAAAATACAATTTTACACAATGTTACAATTCAATTCAATTCACTTCTAGGGCTTTCACAATAGATCTTTACCAATTTCTTCAATGCATCAAGGGAACCATGGGATAGATAAGAACCAACATGGAGTTAAAACAACTCAATAAGATGAACAATTCAACCATACATTCCCAACCCGATTTTGCCCAATAGGTTCAACAATGAACCAAAATAGGGGGGAGGTGGATTTTCTCAATAGGAGATGTCAATCACCATACCATAACATAGCCCTTTCGGGGCCAATACAACAAGGGTATTCATTTCTTCTTTTGTTCAAGAATTTAAATTTTCATACAAGGTATGGGATGACAAGTAGGGGCCCATACACCCTACCTTCTTTCCCTTCTCTCACCATGAGAGGAGACTCTACACTATTGAGGTCCAACTAAGGCCCTTCTCTCATACATGGCCACTTCTTTCCTATCCAAGGGTGAGTGATGCCAAAACAATTCCCATAAAATCCCCTAAAAACACAAAACATCAAGACAAGCATGAGAATAACATCAAAAGAAAAACAAGTTAAGATCCCTCGCAATCAATCCCAACACACAAGAAAGCAATAAAAAAACAACATAATGCCTTATGCATGATTCAATCAAGATTCAAGCATGAACACATGAAGAAACAATTCAAAGGAGTGAATAACTCCTACCTTCACAAAAGAGTTATGGCAAAATGTTGGGTTGAGAAGAGCTTTTCCTTTTCTTTCTTCAATCTTCAAAATTTCTCCAAAACTAGAGATTGGGTAACAACCCCAAAACTACTCCAAAATGCCTCTAAGTATGATTCTTAACTCAACTAGACTTCAAACAAACTCAAGATGGAGTTTGAGTCACCAACACATGGAGGAGACAATCAATTTTCACAATCAACCAAAAGTAGGGTTTTTGAGTGACCCTAAAAGTCAACCAAAGAGACTAAGGGGTTGAAAAGTGCTCCCCACCCACATCCTTACCCCTAGGGTACTTAAATTTAATGTTCCTTAAAGACTTAATAGAACCCAAACAAAAACTAAGAGAATTTTAAGACCAATTTATAACCTTCAAAGAAAGACGATGCAAAGATAGCACAAATTAACAAGGGCTTAGGTTCTGTCTTTCCATTGGGTTTCCTGGCTAAATTTTTTGCACACTCATGTCACAAATTAGTAGATCAAAGAATAACATGCATTATGTAAATTATGTATCAAAAAAAATCATATAAATTAAAACATCCATTTTCTAATAATCAATTGTTTATCTTATTCTATTCATTAAAATTGGAAAAATCAAAGTGTTAATTTTGCATTCATTTACTTCATCATTAAATATGTTCATAAAGCATTGAATGATGAAATTAAATAACTAAAGTAAAGTATTACACATCATAAGTAGCATACTAATGTTCAGTGCATCAAATAATTTTTTGACGTATCAAGTCATGAGTATCAAAATAATAATGTATCATCGATGCTAGGATGGGTCGAGGCGAGGCCTCACAATTCCTTTTCTTTCTCATTGTTGTGGTTGACAATTTTCTCTTTCATACTAACAGGGTTCCAATTTTCATTGTGAAACCAAGGTTGTTGATGGTTTTGCTTCTTGTCTATTGAGTTGAGCTCTAGAAGTAAAGGCCACACATCCACTCTTGTGTAGATTTTTTAGTTTATTTCATGTGTTGTTATTCTGAGATATTGGAAATTAATGTTAGATCATGTGAAGTATCTTGAGTTACATTTAGTTTTACTAGTTTATGTATTTAGTCTTTCCAAGGATGAATACAAAGGGGATTTACAATGAATTATCAAGGTTTTCTTATTTTTGTCTCCTAATTCTTCATATGCTATTGACTTTGAGATTAAATGAATAAGGTTCATTTGATTTAAGGCAGTTTGGATGAGTTGTATGTCAGATCTATTGCTACTTTTGACTCATGGAGTTAAGTAAATGCTTTAATGTTTGGATAGGGTTTCTAGGTGTATGGAGGGGATATTTCATAAGAATGGAATTTTGAGATTTTAGTTGATAAACTTAATTGTAATATAATCAAGTTAGGTCATCCTACTGGTAATGACTCTATGTCCCAATAGATAGGGTACTGATCACTAAGTTAGATGCAAGATGATATGAATGTTATTTGCACAAATCATTCTAATCAAATAAATTTGGTTTGTCATTCTTTTTAGTGGGCTGAAAAGAATTAAACCTCACTTAGCTGATGGGTTCATAGGTTATGATCTCTAGCAATTTCATTCCTATGTCATTGCATAAGTATTAGAAGATAAAAGGGGTTTCATCTACTGTTATTAGGTTTAGATTATATGTTTAATTGCACTAGTACCATATATTAGAACCTCAAGGTTAACCCGCATAGGTCTAGCAAAGCCTAAAGTGAAGAAGGAGTTATGACTTATACTTGGCCTAAGATTGCATTCAGGTGCATCCATCATAGGAATTTGCTAGCCTTAGATGCATTGTTCTAGTTTCTTGGTTAATTTTAAAACTGTTAAATCAGGAGCCAACAAGATGGCGACTCTGTTGGGGACCTGTATTGAATCTAATTAGTAGACAAACCTTGAGAGTATAAAAGAAGAGATTCAATATAGTAGGAAAAGTGCATAAGAGGTTGCAGCAGTTAGTTGTCTGACGTGTTTTCCAGTCTTCTTATTAAAAATGTCATGCACCCCAATTAAGTTTTATTCATGGACAAAAATATGTTGTAAAAGTGGATGTAAAATGTGTTTTATAACTACTATGAGTCTATCTTAAACTAGTTAAGTTTTTACATTTTCTATTCAGAAAAGTTAAGAGTCAAGAATTGAATTATGAAGTCTATTCTCTTTTTAATAAGATTCATTGGGAAGAATGATTTGATTGTGTATGGTTCCAAGGTAGAATTGAGACCAATGAAATAAAAGAAAGGAAATTAAAGGAACATGAAGAGATAAATATGATTCTAGATCATTCATTTAGATCAAGAGAAAATTATAGAAAATTCTTAAACCCTAATTAGGTTAAGCATCAAAAGAGAAATTTGTTTTTCTATTCAAGGACCTAAAAAGAACAATTTAAAGTTATTGATGTTGTTGATGAAGTTGATTGAAGCTACTACTAATAAAGGTATGAGAGGGATGTGCTAGAGAAATGTAATAGTGGTTCTATTACATATCAATGATTCAACCAAAAAAGGAATGATTTGTTGTATCAGTAATTGTAGGTAATATGTAAGTAAGAATATCAGATATATGAATAAGAAAAGTAAGTTGTATTCAAGAATATTAGTTTTAGTACTATTCTCTTACCATTGTACCATTTAAATCCTTTAATTGGATAGACATGATAGTCTAGTGGTAAATCTCTTACTCAGTAGACATATTATTTGTGTGTTGTAAAATCCTTGAGAAAGACCTATATATTTATATATCTATTGTGCTACTCCCAATAGAGTAAGTCACTAGAAGTGGAAAACATATTACGTCCTGACAAGGCAACCTCTTGCTACAATAGTGAAGGATTCATGGCTATCATCCCCATTGTAGTTTTCCCTATAACCAAGAGTTTCTACATGAAAAAATTCCCATATCATGTGCAATGGTGTTATAATTTATGTTTACATGCATATATTGAAGTAGATTAGTTAAATTTACTTTCATTTCAATATTTCTGCATGGTTATCAAGTGGATAAATCACAAAGGGCTAATTAGATTTAAAAGGGTACATATAACTTTTAGAGGATACCGACTCACCCCTCACCCTCTTAGAATCCTTCCTTTAGTAAATATTCCAATAATCCATATTTGGAATATTTTCTTGAAAATAATGCTACACCCTATAGTGCATTAAGATTTTCCAATAGTTTAAAAATATTCACGATCATGTTAGGAGTTGTTTCCTTAAGGAAACTTGACTACTTTAGACATCACTTTTTTTCCAACTCTTTTAGGTAAGATCCCTTCCAAAAAAATTTGTTGATGAGTTACTAGGAGAAGGATTCAAAAACCATGAATTACCATTAATTTTTCTTGGTCCTTCACCTTGGAAATATTTTCCATAAAGTGATCATGAATTCTATTTCTTGTCAAATACCTATCATTGTTTTTGTTGATTATGTGTATAATATATCTTATAATGTTTCAATGCTTAAAAATGTTTGTATTCTTCTCAACCCACTTTTTTCAAATCCCATAGACAAATCTAACCCTTTCATGCAATTCAAACCAATCACACAGCGTATCATCATTTTCTATAATTTCCCTCAACATGTTTTGTTTAATTTACTTGACTAAATTTTTTATTTTTTCATTCGACTAATACAAACAAATTTTGTAGGTTGTGATTGTTTTATTTGTCTTATATATCTCTTAATGTACCAATTGTGATGACAACTAATTTTTGATTTTATTTTTTATCTCTTATTCATCTTCCCATTATTTTTCTTTTCTTGAATTTCTTATTTAAGTTAATATTTGCATGTGCAGTAGACTCCATGTTTTTGGTAATAGTTAATGAGGAGGCTTTTTCATCCTCAAGTTATTTTTTCTTTCTTACATTAGTTGTTTGAATTTTTCTTCTTCCTCCATATTTGTACAAAATTGAGTTTTTTAATTTCTTTCTTCCAATTTTTCTTTTAGCTTCTCGAGTCCTACTTCTCTCTCAATATTTACATTACCTAGATTTTTGTTTGTTTCTTCTAATTGTTCCCTTAGCATTTCAATTTCTTCCTCCATATTTTATTACTATGTAATTACTTCTTGAGAGGGAGAATTTCTAATCATTTTCTCTAATTTTTTCCACTTGTAATCTCTCTCTCTCTCTCTCTCTCTCTCTCTCTCTCTCTCTCTCTCTCTCTCTCTCTCTCTCTCTCTCTCAGAACTATGTAGAGTTGGTATTTCTTGCCATATTGATTTTGTCCACATTTTTTTTACTTTGGATATATATCCATTGATAGGGTTCTAACATGAAATCTACTGGATTTATCTCACTCTCTAATAGATTATTATCTCTATGTGAGGGTGCAACAAACATGAAAGCTAACCTTTATTTATTTGGTTCATATGTGGGAAATACCTTAGAAAATGTAGATTCATCAAAATGAGATATGACTTGTATATCCTTCTTCAATTACTTGCCATTTTATCTATTCATTATTTTGGTTTATTCAATTTTTTTTACAAAACTATTGAATTCAAAATTTGGGTTTTCTGACACAGTAAGTTGTTGGAAAGGAGAAAGAATAATTTCAAAAATGCACTTTAATCCACCTATTACCAAGGTTCTAGTAGTTTCATTATGAGGATTAGCAATGACCTCACCTTTTCCTAATCTTGTCACATTGCCACTTACAAGTGGAGTTTTTGGACTATGCTAAGGGATTTGTCTTAAACAAATTGTGATTGGCATTATATCCATAACCTTTTTCTTATTTGCACTACCTTATTTTCCATGATAGCCTATATTCTTCATGTCTAATATTAATGCCCTTTTTGGACTAGTATAACTACCAATGTAATCCTTACTAGTGGTAATAGGAGTCACTTGGTTCAAATTGAATCTGAGGGTTATGTGTAGGATCATGGTCAACCAAACTATGCTCGTAAGTGGCAATAAAAAATCAAAAAATCAGGGTTATGTCAAGTTGATGCGCAATTTTCTACTTGTTATTAACTTTATATCAAAAAGTTGAGAGAAAAGAATCTCTAGCAAATTGAATCTAGTTTCTAAACTATTAGAACTTATCTCAAAAAAATATAAATTGATTGATCAAATTTTTGAATTTTAATACAATATTATAAAAATTTCAAAACAAAAACAAGAAGTAGACATATGTCTGACCACCTTAATCAAAATCAAATGAAAATATTTTTTAATAATATTCTAGATATAAGTAGAAGACTCATGCCTAGATGTGACACATATTTTTGTTTATTTTTATTCTAAATAAATAATAATTAATTAATTTTTTACTTTAGTATTTTTGGAATAAAAAACTCCCATGTTTGACCACCTTAACTAATTCAAAACTCTACAAAATTCAATTTTTCATTTTTGTTCTTTATAGCAGAAGAAACATAGAATGTGATGTATCTTTTGGATTAAAAAATGTTGTACCATTTGAAAGTTATAGTTATTTTTCAAGTAGTGGGTCAGTCAACAATTTATATGTAACTCCATTAGAAAATAAGTAATAATTACTTTCTAAACTCATAATTTGACAAACCTTACATTTATGGAAAGATAAGAACATTCTTAACAAACCCTTTTCATTTCATCAAATTTTTGGTGGAAAAAAGTCATCAGCTACATGTTCGAAGTAAAAATCACATAAAAATAGACAAAAAGTACATTTTTAGAATGTTTTTAAAGTTGACCATATAGGTTTGGTATAGTACATCTTATAAAGATATTAATTTTTTTCATTTAGTATTAGGGTGGGTGGGAAAAAAGTTGGAATAGATTTTGAAATGGTTTGAGATATTTCAGAATTACAGATTTTTTAGATCGCCACTTTTTGGCACACCATGCTCTTACAAATGCTTGTTGTGTAGCTTGGAAATAGTGGATTAGAATTGAAGATTAGATGAATGATGGAAGGGATGTACCATTTTGTAATGATCCTGATGGTTCACCTCCAATTACTGGTTTATAGCCATATTTTTGTGGATCTGGTGTGGGAAGTAGTTACTAAGTCCCTTGACCTTCTAGGCCTATCCTACCATCAACTGAATAGCCTAATTTTCTATCATTTTGATAGAACTCAAAAACATAGATATAAGATTACAAAATGAAAGTAAAAAATTATAGTCTACACAAGGAATTTTTTTACAAATTATAGAAACATGAGGCTATGTTTGATATTAACTTTTGTTACTTTTACTAAGTACAATTGCACATTGTACAACTTGTATTCTTGGAGAAACCTACACTATACTAAATACTAACTTTAATATTTTTTTCTACTTTCTAAAGAGTTGAAGATTTCTTTTCAAAGCACATCTATAACACCATGTATGTGTCTTCTTTCTAAGAGCATTTGGGAAGAATGTCACTTGCTCCCAAAAGTAGCCTAAAATATGCCTAGAGTCACTAATATTTGTTGATCCAACAGTGATTGATGACTCAGTGCATCACCTCTTATTTAGATGATGTATATATCATGTGCCCCCATGATAATTACCACATCATTATAAATATTTATGAGTTACAATGGATATGTGTATGCCATGTGTCATTTATTTAAGGGCATTTGGCAAAAAACTTGAGAGTTGCCTATTGTCACTTAGGTTTGCACCCTTGTCCAAGGCCTATGCGCGAGGACAACCTAGTGAAACATGGAAACAACCTCCAAGCTATGGGACTTGAACTGCAAGGTTGAGTCTCCGAAGAAGGCCGGCTTCCTCTTACTATCAGGGCACACCTAACTACTCTTGAAAGGAAAAGGGGAAGAAGGAGATGTAGACAACAACTCTACCCTACCTAAACTATGGAGGTGATGCACCAAAATAGAGTGTTTAGACTCATTTCTGCCCATATATGTGCTACAAAATCAAAATAACATTCAAGAGACATACACATTTAGACTTACATCAATCATTAACCACATACACATCAGGAAACCAAACTAAATAACACAAGGAAAGGGAGGATTTCACTTATTTATTATCCAATAGGTCAAGAAATAGATATAGTATGCAAGCCACAAATCTCAACAATACACCAATGAGAGGCAAGATGGATGCACATGCACATTGATGTTTGAAGGAGATGATACAAAAATTTATATAGCTCAGAGACAAAGGGAATTTTATACTGCAGATCTGCAAGCAGTAGCAGAGAAATCAGAAAGAGTCAACCCTAGAAAAAAAGATCACAAAATTGCCTTTATAGTTCAGGCATAACTGAGGATTTTTGCATTACATTTACTTCTCAACTACTGGCAATAACTTCTCACCTTGAAAATCCAATCAAAGATCTAGTGGTCTTCAGTACCAAAATCTGATATTCCTCTGAGAAAGAACCTGGAGAAGACAGAAACGGCACCATAACTGCACTCTGACTAGGTAGATGGATCGACTGAGATGGTGGAGTGTCTTTCTATGTTTTGTATTCACTCCTGAGTTGGTAGCATTGATCAAAGGATCAAAATCTCACGAAGAAACTTGATTCATTGTTTCTGGTTCATGAATTCACGAGGTCAAAGCAAGTCGAACAGTTCTTTATGTGCCAACTAGGCCACGCGGGCCAATCGTCTCTCTTTATTTTTCCACTTCCTCAAGGTCCCTTGCACTGACCATTCCCTACGTTGGACTAACCGCGCCACCCTAGAATCGTTATCTTTAACTGTGATAGTTACACTAATTGCCAGCCACCAATCGTCAATCTTGACTGGGCTAGTGAGACACGTGTCATCAGGGCGCCATCTCGCTATCGTAAATATCATGCAGCTTCTTCATAGCGATACAGCGCCATCTGTTGATCTCTGTAGATTTGACGATCATGAAGACTTTTTATGTATCGTACTTTCCTCTTACCTTGGGCCCCTCATATCTGGTGCCACCTCAGCAATCGCACTACGCCCAAATGACACCTGGCAATATCCGACCGACGTACCCTATTGCAACCTGACCCCACTGACACATGGTGAAAGGGCACCATATCACTATGGTAAAGATCACACAACTTCACCATAGTGACATGGTGCCTTTTGTTGATTTTCCTTGATCTGATGGCAAGCAAGATATACTATTCCTCAGTGCATTGATCAATAAGAACTGGCCACGTATCATTGTCTATATTTCCTGCACCAACCGTTGATCCTGGACCCATGAGGGCACATGGCAGAAGGGCGCTATGTCACCATCATAAATCTTGTGCAGCTTATTCATAGCATAATGGTGCCTATCGTTGATCTCCACAGATTCGACGGTGGAGATCCTAATCTTTGACTGCACCGACCACGTTGAAGATCTAGTCCCATGCGCTGACTGTACTCTGACTTGGCATACATGGCTGTTCCTCATTGGTCTAACAAAACACCACCCTGGAAGACTCAAGACCTAACCCCACAGAGTGGCCACATGTCGACTAGGCACCATGTCGCTATGAGGAAATTGAGGCCAAATCCCCATAGTGCCATAGCGCCCACTTGATGACATGTCCTTTTGTCACAGACGTGTCTCCATCTGATTGGTCGTTGTAGCGTCGTGCTTCCTACCATGCATGCGAAGTACCTATTGGGACCCATCATGCCATGGTTACTTATCGCGGTGGATTTTTCCATTTGGGCGCTATGTTGCCATTAGAAAACCCATGAATTTTTTGATGGCACCATGGCACCCATTGACTTTCTGACCTCCTGGGCACACTGACATGTGTTTTCCTAGCGTAACACCTCCTACCGCTGCAAACTTTGCCCGCCAAAAATGCATCCACTTAAAAAACACCTCCGGCTGTCGTTGAACTTTTTGGCCCGTTGAACACTAGACCCACCATGGTAACGTGTCGTCAGGGCACCATCTCGCTATCTTAAATATCGTGCATATTTTCCATAGCGCGATGGTGTCAATCGTTGATCTAAACTGATCTGATGGTGGAGAACTTATAGGTCGCAAAAAAAATATTATAAGGTTTAAAAATTTGGTAATTTTAATATCTCCACAGGTATTTGAACATTAATAATTTGGGGAGGTGACCATTGAGCGAGGAACCTTTGAATTTTGAAATTTGGCAGGGGCAAAAAAAATGTGGTAACATTCTGGTGACTCATAGGGGACAAGAGCCTGCTCTTTGCATGATTAGTGGTCATATAAAATCCATTGGGCTATAGGGTCAGAAAATAAGACAAATTCTGAGCATTATGTAACCCTAACCCTACCATGAAAGGTTAGAAAATGAAACCCTAGTCTCTAAAACTTGGAAACAGAAGACCCAAAACTGCCAAAACTTCGAAAAGCTGGCATCTCCCAGAGAGAGCCATGTGCCCGTGCACTTATTGAAAGCAGGAAACAACAGAAAGGAACCTAAACTGATATGTACATGGTTTTTTACAATTTCATCAGAAGCAAGACTTAAGATGGATCCCATTAACTAGAATGGGTAGTATCTCGCCATTTGGCCTGCTCAACTGGAATGCATTGGCCTGCTTGCAACTGGATATTGGATAAGGGCCACTCCATAATGTATCAAACTTCAAATGTCTTCCTGGTTTCACCCTATCTGCATCCCATTTCAAAACTAGATCCCCTTCTTTGAAAGTCCTAACCCTGGCCTTCTTATCAAAGTTTCTTTTCGCCTATTGCTGATGTATCTCCAGGGTCTTCATAGATTTATCCCTTTTTTCCTCTAGCTCCATCAGTTCTTCCCTTCTTACTGACATGGCATCATCTTCAATTAGTTCCAGCTGATGAGCCAACTCCAAGGATGGGAACTCCAATGAAATTGGGAGTTTGGCCTCCCTACCATATACCAGCACAAAAGGTGAATTCCCAATAGACCTCTTGGGTGTTATCTTATCAGCCCAAAAAGCAGTTCTTAATTTCTTATGCCAGACCCTCTAATTGTCTTCTATTGTCCTCTTCATGATTTTGATCAGATTCTTGTTGGAAGACTCAGCCAAACCATTACCCTGGGGATAGTAATTTGATGATGTGCTCAGGTAGATATTGTGATTCATTGCCCATGCACAACTTTGGGTTCCAACAAAAGACTTGGCATTGTCCGAAATAATAGTAGAAGGAGCACCAAATCTAGATATAATTCCATCAAGGAATTCAACAACTAATGGTTCTGTGGCATCCTTCAAGGCAATTGCCTCTGTCCATCTAGTGAAATAATCAGTAGCAGCCAAAATCCATTTATGACCTGCACTAGATGGAGGATTAATGGGGCCTATAAAATCCAACCCCCACTGGGTAAAGGGCTGATCCACCTGAATAGGATGAAGGGGGAGAGCTACAAGCCTTTGCTTGTCTAAAAAGAAAGCACATTTCTCACATTTTCTCACATATCCATAAAAATCATGGAACAAAGATGGCCAATAATAACCAGCCCTCATGATCTTCATGGCAGTTGTTCTTGCAGAGAAATGGCCACCATCAGGGCCATCATGAAGTTTCTTTATCATCCTCTCAGCCTAATCCTCTTCAATGCATCTCAATAGGATCCCATTAAAATCCCTCCTAAATAGGATACCATCAATTATAACATAGGGAATGGACTGCACTCTATATTGTCTCCTTTTGGTTCTGTCCAATCCCTGAGGGTATCCATTCCCTGATAAGAAGCTCCTCATGTCATTTATCCAGCTCCTTGGACCATTAACATTTCCTTCCTCCTCCTGTTTTATTATTACCATAGCAGCCTTTTCATCTGAATCATGGCTTGATAACATTTCCTTGCACAATCCTCTCCCTCTTAACAGCTTAGTAATCTAAATATCAACATCATATTCCATTACCCTAGTGACCCATCCAACTCTCTTTTCACTGATATCCTTGCTTAACAGGAAGTCTTTTACACTGGCATGGGGCACTAACAAATGAATCCTATTGTGGGATAAGAGGTGTTTGAATTTCTTCAAGGCTCTAATGACTACAAGGGCCTGCTTCTCAACAAAGATGTACTTATCCTCATATTCTTTGAGCCCTTCACTAAAGAAAGCTAGGGGCTACTCCTCATCCTTGTCATTTTTTTGAGTCAAGATAGCAGAGATACTTGACTCACCACCTAGAGTGTAGAGGATGAAATCTTTCTCAAAATTTGGGTTCATGAGAGTAGGGGCTGAGGCTATGGCTACCTTGATCCCTTCAAAACTCTCCTTCCCTTCCTTGGTACATGAGAAGACCATACCTTTCTTAAGCATAGTTGTAAGAGGTTTCACCATGGTAGAAAGATTAGGAATAAACCTTCTCACAAAATTTATTCTACCAAGGAAACTTTGCAACCCCTTCTTGTGTTTAGGAAGAGGAAGGGAAAATATTGCCTTTGTCCTTTTTGGATCAATGGTTAGCCCATCCTTAGATACAATGTGTCCCAATAATTTTCCTTGGCTTGTAGCAAAGACACACTTGGTTGGGTTAAGGGAGACCCCAAACTCTCTACATCTTAGAAATACTTGCCTTTGATGATCAAAATGATCTTCTACATTTTTTGAATATACAGTTATATCATCAAGGTATACCAAGACAAACTTGTCAATTAATTTTTTGAAGGCCATCTCCATTGCCTTCTGAAATGTGGCACCTGCATTTGTTAGTCCAAATGACATCTTGTAATAAGCATAGGTGCCCCATTTAGTAGTAAATGTTGTCTTATATCTGTCAAATTCTTTAACTAGCACTTCATTATAACTAGAGAATCCATCAAGAAAAGAGAATCTCCTCGAACCACTGACTTTGGACAAAATTTTCTCCATGGAAGGGAGAGGGTGGTGATCTTTAAGAGAAGCCTGATTAAGGTCTCTAAAGTCCACACACAATTTGATTTCTCCATTCTTCTTCCTTACAGGGACAAGATTAGCTACCCATGATGAGTGTTTGATAGGAAATACTATATTAGCCTCAATCAACTTGGGTAGCTCTTTTGTCATTAGTGGTTCAATCTTAGGATTCACTGGCCTCTATTTTTGCCTTACTGGTTTGGCCTTATCAATTAAATCTATGGTATGCTGAAACAAACTAGGGTCAAACCCTTTTAAATCATCATATGTCCAAGCAAATACATCATTAAATTCTTGACATAACTGAATGAAGCTTTCTTGCTCAGTTTTAGAACATACCTTCCCCATATTCAAAATTTTCCCTCGGCAATTGTAACTGGGGCATAATCATCCTTTTCTGTAGCTAGATTCATTCCTTTGCCTCTTGTTTGATCATCAGGATTAAAGACACTCTCCAAGGTAATGAGACCCTTAGGCAACTTGTTAGAACTGAGATGAATGATCTAATCACCATACTGATCTCGCAGTCTTGACTGATTCCTATCTAATAATTCTACCACATTCTGCAAGAAACTCATGATTTGTTCATCAGAATCAAACACCTACCAATGAGTGTTGTTGTTAGGGATGACAGGCCTCACTACCATCCTTATTTGTTGCTTCTTCTTCTCCTCAAGATTCCCTGGTACATCATAAGTTGTATCCATTGCTGCAAGTCTATTAGCATGTTTATTTTCTTTCCTAGGAATGCTCTGAATATTAAATGCATTGAAGCCCTCGAGCAAATCCTAGACTCTGTGTTTGTAAGACTTGAGCAGGCCATTTTTGGTGATATTCCTATTTCTCACTTGGTTAACTACCAACTCACTATCCCCATATACTCTCAAGGCTTGAATTCCTCTCTTTTGGGTGAGTAGCAGACCTTGAATCAAGGATTCATACTCGGCCACATTATTGGTGCACCTAAATTGGAGCCTAAAGGAGAAGTAGTATCTAATTTGTGTAGGAGAGATCAGCATAACACTAGCCCCTAATCCATTTCTATTCCTTGAGCCATCAAAGTACATACTCCATATTCCATTTATATCATCATGAGTCCCAATTAAATTAGGAACTTGGGCATATTTCTCTATCATGTAATATGTACTAAGGCCTATCTCAAGAGTTTCTAACATAGGCTCAAACTGATATGCATTTTCCCACTCATCCAAGAAGAAATCAGGAATCTCTGCTATGGAAGTGGTAGGCTCATTTACTATGTCATTTCCATCCATTTCTAGGATAGGGCAATTCATGTTGATGGGGTTGGGGTTGTAAGATTCAGTGTGATGAAGGGCTTGAGGTTCTGCTCTAATTGAGGCATTGGCTCCATATCTGGTCTTAAATGACATATATGACCAATCAGCAGATATAAATCCACCAATTTGAGTAGTAAAGTCTCTTGAAAGATAGATGGCAAAATAGGGCTTGACTTCAACAAGAGATATGTCTTGAATCATAGTGCAACTAGGGCATGCATGTAGGGCCATTTCCACATTCTTAAGGATACCTATAGTTTTGACAGTACTACCATCTAATTGTAACACGTCCCTAAAAATGGGCTCATATTTCATTCCTAAAGCATCAGCAACACACCTAGGCATTACTGAGCAACTAGCCCCCGAATCTATCATGCAATTGTGGACTAATTTGCCCCCTATAATCAAAGAAACATAGAATGGAGGAGGTTTAACCTTTTTATTTATCTCCACATCCCCTGTTGGTTGTACTAGACTTGTGGCATTCTCCATGATAGATGGTTGATCCTTGGGTTTAATCTTCTCTAATTCTTGTTGCAGCATCCTCTTCTGCATTGGTATGGTAGCAACAACATCCCACATAGAAATGTTCACATTTGTCTTCTTCATTTTCTCTACCACACTAAATGGTGCATTAGGAACTTTAGTAGAAATTTTGGGAGCTGCACTTATAAGAGTTTGAGATGGGGCAACATAGGGATCACTTGCATCTTTCTTTCTAGAATCTTGCTTTTGCTATTGTGAAGTACTTTTTTGTTCATTTTCTGCATGTATATGAGGTGTAGCACTTGAAGTTGAGGCCTACTTAGGAGAAGGAGGGGCAGCATGTTCCATAGCTCTCTTCTTACTTCTTGTGTTATGGGCAACGAAATCCTGGTTTACATTACAATGCTCCCCAATCTGATGATTCATGAAAGAGCAATCATCACGTCCTTGAATATATGAGGCCTCCTTGGGATGATCCTCCTTGTATGGTTTCTTTGCTATAGGTTCTTGGTCAGTTAGGGCCAAATAAGATTCTACCTTCTGGAACATGCAATAGGTATAAGAATAGATGTAGGAAGGACAGAAATCTTGATCTTGGGCCAAGTTATTTTGAGGGACTACAGCTCTGTTCTAATTTGAGCTTGAAGCAGAAGCATGACTATTTTGCCTAACCTGATCAAAAGAGCTATTCCACTAATTAGGAGACCTACCACCATTTGGAGCTTGATATTGCAATTGGGGAGGCTTGCCACCTTGAGCTTGCTGCCTTTCTAAGGCCACCACCTTGTTACTCATCTTTTGTATTATAGAAAAACTATCCTCTAATCTCTTCCCTTGGTCCTTCAACTCCCTCCCCTACTCTTGCAATTTTTTATCCAAGGTTTTCTCTCTTTTATCTATATTCAGCACTAGACCTTGGAGCATCTCTCTGAGTTCATCTATCCCATTTGAGGATGTGGAAGCTTGAGGAACTGGAGGAAGGGCTTGTGATGTAGAAGTTGTAGGAAGAGGGGTCGTTGCTGGTTGGTGGTTGGGAACATTAGGAAAGAAAGGCATAGGAGGCCTTGGAGCCAATTTTCCTCCTTGTATCAAGATGTTCTCAGCTTTTATGGCTATCTCATAAGCATTAGGCAAGGTATCTCCTCCCATAGTTTGGATTGTAGTGGCAATATCACTGTTAAAAGCTCTAAGGTAATGCAAGAAGGCATTACCAAGGGTAGGTTACACTGAAGTAGGTATTCTATCCCATGTATTTTGAAATCTATAGTTAAAATTAGTCATACACTCATGGGGGGCTCTTTTAATAATAGTCATCTGTTCTAAAAGTGACAGATGGTCACTTCTATCCTCAAAATGTTTGCATAATCCTGCTCCTAGTCCATCCCAATCAGTTATAGAACCATGAGCTAAGCCTCTATACCACTGTAATGCTTTACCTTTTAAAGATGAGGCTAGAAGTCTGACAGCAACATCATCCTCTGTAATACCATGAATATTGTAGACATTTACTACCTCTTGGATATGTTCTAAAGGGGAGATGGAAGTTTCACCAATAAAATCAGGTATACTTTTTAGTGCAGATACTGGTATATCATGTCTTTGGGCTAACAATAGAGGACTTCCACCATTAAAGGTGGCAAAAGCATGAATTCTTGGCTATGCCATGTAAACAAGTGTTCTATTGATGAGTGTTGATGGCAATCTAGGCTAAGTTCAAATAGTAGGAGGAGTAGAGGTAGATCTTACAGGTATATTAACTATTATTACACCCCTAACTGGTGATAATGAAGTCCTAGTCCTCCTTCTTCTAGGATTTGAAAGAGAAAGCTCTTGATATTGAAATTTACCTCTAGAAGACGCCCTTGTTTCAGCTCTGAGCATGAATTACTGCAATTTTGGCCTAGAACCAGATTTGTTGATGTTCAGAGTCGCCAAGTACTTTGAAGGATTAGCCTCTTAAAGGCTTGAATACTGAAGCCAACATAACCTCTTCAGCATTAATCTCTGAAACTCTTTCTTCTTGACACCAGTAGACTTTAAATTTTGTTTGAAAAGTGTCCCACCGGGCGTGCCAAAAACTATTGTCACTTAGGTTTGCACCCTTGTCCAAGGCCTATGCATGAGGACAACCTAGTGAAACATGGAAATAACCTCCAAGCTGTGGGACTTGAACTATGAGGTTGAGTCTCCGAAGAAGGTCGGCTTCCTCTTACTATCAGGGCACACCTAACTACTCTTAGAACAAAAAGGGGAAGAAGGAGATGCAAACAAAAACTCTACCCTACCTAAACTACGGAGGTGATGCACCAAAATAGAGTATTCAAACTCATTTCTGCCCATATATGCGCTACAAAATCAAAATAACATTCAAGAGACATACACATTTAGACTTACATCAATCATTAACCATATACAGATTAGGAAACCAAACTGAATAACACAAGGAAAGGGATGATTTCACTTATATATTATCCAATAGGTCAAGAAACAGATACAATATGCAAGCCACAGATCTCAAAAATACACCAATGAGAGGCAAGATGGATGCGCATGCACATTGATGGTTGAAGGAGATGATACAGAAAGTTATACAGCTCACAGACAAAGGGAATTTTACACTACAGATCTACAAGTAGTAGCAGAGAAACCAGAAAGAGTCGACCCTAGAAAAAAAGATCACAAAATTGCCTTTATAGTTCAGGCATAACTGAGGATTTTTGCATTACATTTACTTCTCAACTACTGGCAATAACTTCTCACCTTGAAAATCCAATCAAAGATCTGATAGTCTTGAGTACCAAAATCTGATATTCCTCTAAGAAAGAACCTGAAGAAGATAGAAATGGCACCATAACTGCACTCTAACCAGGTAGATGAATCGACTGAGACGATGGAGTGTCTTTCTATGTTTTGCATTCACTCCTGAGTTGGTGGCATTGATCAAAGGATTGAAATCTCACAGAAAAACCTAATTCATTGTTTCTAGTTCATGAATTCGCGAGGTCCAAGCAAGTCAAATAGTTCTTTATGTGCCAACTAGGCCATGCGGGCCAATCGTCTCTCTTTATTTTGCCACTTCCTCAAGGTCCCTTGTGTTGACCATTCCCTACGTTGGACAAACCGCACCACCCCAGAACCGTTATCTTTAACTATGATGGTTACACTAACTGCCAGCCGCCGATCATCAATCTTGACCGAGCCAGTGAGACACGTGTCATCAGGGTGCCATCTCACTTTCATAAATATCGTGCAGCTTCTTCATAGCGATATAGTGCCATCTGTTGATCTCTACATATCTGATGATCGTGAAGACTCGTCATGTATCGTACTTGCCTCTTACCCTGGGCCCCTCATATCTGGCACCACCTCAGCAACCGTACTACACCCAAATGACACCTGGCAATATCTGACCGACGTACCCTGTTGTAACTGACCCTGCTGACACGTGGCGAAAGGGCACCATGTCACTATGGTAAAGATTGCACAACTTCACCATGGTGACATGGCGCCTTCCATCAATTTTCCTTGATCCAACGGCAAGCAAGATATACTATTCCTCAGTGCATTGATCAATAGGAAGCAGCCATGTATCGCTGTCTATATTTCTTGCATCGACTGTCGATCCTAGACCCACGAGGGCACGTCACAGAAGGGCGCTATGTCACCATCATAAATCTCATGCAGCTTATTCATAGCGCGATGGTGCTTTTCGTTGATCTCTGCAGATCCAATGATGGAGATCCTAATCTTTGATTGCACTGATCGCGTTGAAGATCTGGTCCCATGCACTAACTATACTCTGACCTAGCATACGTGGCTATTCCTCATTGGTCTAACGAAACACCACCCTGGCAAACTCAAGACCTGACCCCACGGAGCGGCCACATGTCGACTAGGCGCCATGTCACTATGAGGAAATTGAGGCCAAATCCCCATAGCGCCATAGCGCCCACTTGATGACATGTCCTTCTGTCGTAGACGTGTCTCCATCTGATTGGTCACCATAGCACCGAGCTTCCTACCGTGCATGTGAAGTACCTATTGGGACCCACCATGCCATGGTTACTCATCACGGTGGATTTTTTCGTTTGGGTGCTATGTCACCATCGAAAAACCCATGAATTTTTTGATGGCGCCATGGTGCCCATTGAATTTTTGACCTCTCGGCCACACTGACACATGTTTGCCTAGGGTAACACCTCCCACCGCCGTGAACTTTTCCAGCCGAAAATGTTGATCCTCTGAAAAAACACCTCCGACCACCGTTGAACTTTCTGGCCTGTCGAACACTGGACCCACAATGGCAATGTGTTATCAGGGCACCATCTCGCTATCACAAATATCATGCATCTTTTCCATAGTGCAATGGCACCAACCGTCGATCTGAACTAATCTGATGGTGGAGAACTTACAGGCTGCAAAAAATATATTATAAGGTTTAAAACTTTGGTAATTTTAATATCTCCACGGGTATTTGAACTTTAATAATTTGGGGAGGTGACCGTTGAGCGAGGAACCTTTGAATTTTGAAATTTGGCGGGGGCAAAAAAATGTGGTAACATTGCCCAAATTGGTTCAAAATACAAGTCAAGTGATTGATCTTTCTTGATCCAATGATCGTTGATGCATTCCCTTTTTATTTTTTAGATTATAGGTAAAGGAAAATCCACCTATCCTATGATATTTAGCATGTCTTTATGAGTAGTGTTTAGTTATAGTGGACACATGTGACATTTTTTGAAGAGTTTTATAAAATTTCAATTTATTTTTCCCAACTTCCTAGAATACACTATATATCATTCATTCATTTTGATCTAATGATTGTCATGTTAATAGGTATAGTAACAAGTTATAAGTAAGTATAAAATTAAAATATCATTCATTACATGGATCAAATTTTTATGAATATTAACAAGTGTCATGGCTCATGTAATGGTTCGATATATTCCCTCATAATAATAAAATTGTATAACTATAATTACTTGAAACTTAATTAGGTTGATTGGTTGCTTAGCAGTAGGGTATTATCTTAATAATAATTAGTTATATAAACAAATATTGATTGTTGTAGTCAGTAATTAAATTTATAATTGGTATTATTCATAAGATAAATAATATTATAAATATTATTTAATATAAAATTATAATTATCATATTTTTTTTGCAAAACGTAAGATATCTAATTATCATATTTTAAATTGAGTTAACAAAAAGCCAAAAAATGACCTTAAAAAGAGTTTAAATTTAAAAGAATTAAATAACAATAGCATTTTTATGTTATTTAAAAAATATATAATATAATATCCATATTTTCAAAAATATAAAATTAAAAATATCAATTGTTTCTTGCTTAATTTTTTTTTTTTTCTAATTTTTAAAATAAATTAGTTTATAATGAAATATATTAAAACTTAAAAGCTATTTTTATAATGAGAGTAGAAAAATAATCCTAATTTTACGGTGCATGAAATCTTGAAATATTTAATAAACTAGGGAAGAAAATCATTTACCAGCAATTACTAGATATGTGTCCTTAAAATCCACTCCTATAACTGTCATGCCCAAAATATGGGACAAAAACACACATAATTTTTTTTGTTTTATTAGTCCACTAAGTTTGATATATGGTTGACTATGACTCACATGACACATAGGGTTTTGATATAATTTGATATGTTTGTTTCACAAGTTAAACTATAGGTATGTTGAGGGATAGGTATAGGTTCCCCTAACAATACCTTGATAGTTTAATTCAGTTTATAACCAACATGTAGGAATAATTCATTATATTTGAACATTCATTATTAAGTCAATTTTGACATTTGTTTGAATTTATATTAGACCCTAATATAACACTCCCACTAACTATCTTTAGTAACTAACTCATCCTTTTAAGGTCAATCTTAATTCCACAATATTAATATTAATGAAACTAATGTGGTCATTGAATCTTAAATATTACCAATACTAAAATATTACATGATAAATAATATATATTTTAAAATTACATTAATTTAATTTAAAATAATATATAATTTTTTTTTACTTTTCAATATTACAAATGTAAAGCACCAATACACTAAACTAACTATTAAACATAATTCACAAGTAATTTAAAATAATATTAGCTTAACCAATATAATATTAATTAAGAAAAATATTAATTAACAACATAATTAAATTACTCTAATAAAAATTAAAAAACTCTAACTCTAACAAATCAAAACATTGAAAATTAAAATAACTAACTATCTAATTTAACATCTAACATAAAAATAACTAAACCAACACAAACAAACCATCTTTATTCTAGACTAATTACCTTTTTACTTTATATTCACTAACATTTAAGACATACTAATCAAATCATTATTTAAACACTTACCAAATCTAATACTAATTTCTATCCAACTTTGATTATTTAAAACAAATCCTAACTTAACCCTTTCCTAACACCTAACATTTAATAACTACTTTTAACTTAATAGCTAACCAACCCAATCCTATCTAACCTGACCCCACCCTTTCTAACCTATCCCCAAACTCCATTTGACTTATCTCCACCCTCCTTCTAATCCCTACCAACCACTACACTTGATAAGTGGCCAACCTAAATGGCGCTTCCCAAGGGTATTGCACACTTCTCAAGCCTTTAAGGCATTTGCCAAATTTCTTCTTTGTTCTAGATGTCTACCAAGGAAAAAGGTAAGAGGATGATGTCATTTTAAAGGAGGTGGTCAAGGGTTTTAAAATTTAATTCATTGTTTTATTTTTTCAATTTCCTTCACTCTCATCTCCCTCCTAATGTCCAGCTTGGTGCTTAGGAATATACTTGCCAGGCATTAATGCATTGGAGACTTGGAGCCATGTAGGAAGGGGTAGATGAAGACTTAGGGGGAAAGATAGTTAAGTTTAAAAGTTTGTTAGGTGAAGACTTAGGATAGACATAAGATAGTTAAAATATTGATTTTATGTATTTTTATTTTTTCCTTTCTTTAAAAAATTTATAATATTAATCAAATAAAAATAAGGTTATTTAGGATATATCTAGAGGATATGCTTTGTTCAAGTGGGGGCAGGGAATTAATATCTTTCTCATACAAAAGGAAGAGAGCTTTATCCTCTAGGGATGAAAATTTTTCCCAAGACCCATATTTTTTCCAAATGTTGAATTTTTCCATTTTATTTAATTAGCCAAGGGGATATTTTTCTTTTTAAGTCCCTTATTTTTCTAAGTATGGAATTATTAAATCTATTAAGTTAACCAAAGGGAACATTCTTTTTCTAAGTTGATTATAACATTGGGTTTAATGTTTTTTTTGAGTATTTGAATAGGAATATTATGCTTTCTGATAATTACAAAAATGCAAGATAATCTATCATTCAAATAACTGAATTTCCTTAACATAGTTTCGTATCAAATTGCATAACTTAATATATATCATCATTTCATCCAATTAACATTAATCAAATGAATACAATTTTGAACTATAAAAATGCCACAATAAAGGTAAAATATTGTTACATCCATTTTCTAATAAACATATGTATATAAATTGAATTATAAGAAATATCATATCCAAAGAAAATACTTCAATTTTATTCAATCATTTGATTCAAGGACTCCCTCGGGAAAGAACCAAGAAAGAAAACTCGAGATCATAATCATTTCAAAGATAATTTTATCAATAACATTTTATAATAGGTCCATAATCTTGAGGAGAAATTTCTCAACACATTTGAAATGAAAACAACAACTTTGAGATCCTGCTTGGCTCCATAACAAGGTAGCGACTATGAGAAACTACAATTTTATCAAGGTAGTCATGGAGATAATGAAACTGACCCGGAGACAAATGAATTTAACATGAAGACACATTCAATCCATTTACTCCCAACCAAATTTTACACAATAGGCTCATCATTGAACCAGATTAGGGAGAAGGTGAATTTTTTGAGATAGGAGAAGTTGATCACAACACCATAATATATGCCCTTTCGAGGTTATACTCATAAGAACTTTCATTCTTTCATTTCTCAATTTCTACAACATATGGTTTCTACTTACGAGTAGGGGCCCATAACACCCTACTCTCTCCCTCTCCTTGTCATGAGGAGAGACTGCACTATCAGAGTCCAATTAAAGGCCTCCTCTCGTACATGGCCATGTTGGTGGCTCATTTGACATGAAGCCAATAGCAAGAATCCGTTGTGTGATATTCTCTCTTGAAAAGCTAACCCTTCTGGGGGATCAACTCTAAGGTTCCATATTTGTCTTGCAACGCACCAGAATCTTCTCAGTTGAAGATAAATGTGATTGTTCACAAGGAGGCCTTTGCTGGTACTAGAACAAAAATGAAATAAACCTATTCACTGTCTTTAGAATCACACACCAAAGAGCAATATTTTTATATTTTTTCTATTTTTCGAATGAATGCAAACTATCAATTCAACTAAAATGTGTTCCTATTCTAACAAGGGGGTTAGTAAAGAAAAAAATGGAACTAAAAGAAAATAATTGAAATTGAAATAACTTGAAATTGAAAATCCTAATTCAACATAAGCTACCAAACACAACACGCTGCGAGTTAAGCTTTTGAATAAATTGGTGGAAAACCAATGAAGATAGGAGTAGTGCTTCCTAGAATCCACTAATGCAATCCTCGGTGAGAAATTCAATGAACATATGATGTTTCACCTTTCATCGAATCATAAGGCCACGAAAAGTCTGCTCATGTGAGATGGAAAGCTATGCAGACACAATCTTGTTGATCTCTTCTCAAGCTCATTATGTCAGTAGAATTCGTATACCTATAGCAAACACCAGAACTATAGAATCTCACAACCAAAAATCATGCAAGAAGATTTTGGCTCAATCACAATTTCATGAATAAAATCCACAAAACAATGACATATTCAGACAAGAATCACTACACTCCAAATGCGAGCACCAAAAGTATAATTTCATTGCATAATAATGGTAGCCCTTTTTACATTTTACAATAGGGTATTTATAAGAAATTTCATCTCCTCAAATTTCGTTTAGAGTGAGAGATATCTTACATGTAATAAAATGATTTTAATAAGAAAAAAAACTAAATATATACAAACTACCAACTAATATGGTGCTTAGAGGGACTCCATCCATATTTTACTCATTATTTGCATGCATGAACCCTTTACATGTCAAAAAAAAAGAAGAAACAAGAGAGAAAGTAGGAGGAAGCCATCAGTCGAAGTGGAAGTGCATGGAGGCATCAAAAATGGAAATTGGCTCTTCACATGATGTGTGTCAGAGTTAACTTGCCATCAAAATGTGCTACCGATGCTTGGAAAGTGCTATTTTTGGAGCTGGTAGTTAACTGTCAGTGCACCTCTAAATTGTGGAGCTACAAAGCTACAAAGTTTTGGACCTGCAGACCTATAGAGTTGCGGACCCCGACTGGGCCAAAAACTCAAAATTTTACTAAGTGTCAAAATTGAAATTCTAGCATTTGGGTTTCTTTCATCTTCATCCCAAAGCTATGTTTGGATGTTTACCCTTGAATTTCTCAATCATCTCAGTAATTTTAGTCGCATCAAGAAGATCTAAAGCTTCATACTTGTCTTTTACCTTCTGTCTAGAATTGTCCACCTCAATCTGAGTTTCTACAAAGTCTCCAAGTTTGGTGTCCAACTCTAATTGTGCTTCTTCTATTCTAAAGGCCTGTCTAATGTCTTCATCACTAGATGCTTCCTCTAAAGTCTTCCTAAAATTATCTACTACTACCTCAGTTGGAAATAGCTTCTCTCATTCTTCATCTTCAAAAATCTCCAAGCATGCATTATTGTACAACTTTTTTTCCTCCAAAATTTGCTCTAGGGCTTGGTCCTTGAGCCTATGGATCTCATCCTACAATTTTTCCATCACTTTATTTCCATTTCCTATCTTCTTTATCCAATCATCTATCATGTCTAACTCTTCTCTAGTATATACATCAATAAGGATGCAATACCTTTGACCCTTTATGGCTTGCAAAGTTTGAAAATCTTTGCTCCATTCTCATACCCCATCCATGATACTGAAGTCCTACCTAAAAATTTCCACGACCTTGTTCCCATTCTCCTACATAGCATGTAGCAACTTCAAGTTTCCTGTGATTATGGTGACACCTTTTTCCTCAAGGCTGTCTCTCCATTCCTGGCAAGCTTTCAAAAATGGATTGAGCCATGCACCTTCCCCTTCTCCAAGAATGGTATTCAAAGTCTCCTCAGGGAATTCAGGATCAAGAGGACCAACAACTTAAGCTAGATATCCCTTTAGGATCTCTACTTGCCTTCAAAGTGTTCTGATTTCAATCTCATCTTGTCCCATGTGTTTAAGAACCTCTTTGAACCCCATAGTCATCATTTTTTGGGTTGTATCCCATGTAGGCTTTCCCAACATAATATCCTTCACTTCATAGTCCTCAAGACTAATAGCCTCTACATCTATATCTTCAGGAGGGTGAGCCACTTTTGTAAATAAGTCTTGGTTCCGTATGGTAGTGACAAACACAAATGGCATTACATCATGTAATGGAGACTCAAGCTTATTCAAGATTTCTGCAATATCACAAATGTCATCATCTAAAGCATGAAACTAATGTTTGGCACTTCTCATTATCTCATTCCAAAACCACTTTAGGATGTGTTTCTCTACAACCTTGGCTCTTCTTGATGAAGGGGTTTGTTTCTCTACCTCCTTCACTTTGTCACTCTTACTCAAAGTCTCCTACTGTGAGGACTCTTCTTCTATAGTCTCATTTTTTAAAGATCTTGTAGCTTGATCCTCAACATCATGAGAAGTTGTTACACATATTTTTCTATCCATGCCTCTTTTGATGTTTCACTAGTAGCCCTTGGCTTTGGTTGTTCCCATTATGACAGCTCCTTTTGAACATGTTCCTCTTTTGAACTCAGAGGTGGAGCAGTGACTGAACCTTTATATACTATTGTAATCAATGGTGGAGATGGGGGAGCTAGATCAAATCCTTGTGTCTCTGGTGACATCTGCATCCACTCTTCCTATTGGAGTTTACCTATAGCGGTGTCCATGATCTTACCTCCAACCAACTCTATAGCTACTCACATGAAATCTACTATGGAGAAAACATCCTCACCTTGCTCCCTTTGCTCCCTCACCCATTTTTTCACTTCATCCTTCAAAGAAGAGAGCTCTAACGGTTCTACTTGGTTGGGTGGTAGGGTACTAGTGTCACTCTTTTTCTTTCCATTTCTGTAGCCTTGGCTAGACAAGTTCTTCTCTGTAGGGGTACTTCCTCCTCCTCTTTTGATTCAATTTCTTGCTTATCTATCTCTTCCTCTAAAATGGTTTTAGGAATACATGGATTAGACACTAATATTTTATGGACTCTTTGCCCCCTATTCATTCTAAACTTGATCCTCTTTTACCTCTATGGAATAGCGAGAGAAGCAGCCTCTTCATGCATAGGAGGAATAGAAGTCTCTAGAATCTCTCCCTCTTCTAGTTGGCTTGACACAATAGGAGGCAACTGAAGTTCAACCTAGATTTGAGTAGATCCACCATCTTGGGACTCTTGGAGACTTGGTTCTTGTTACTAGGAAGAGACCTACTCTACAACATGCTCTATCTAAACCTTCTAAGGAGAAGCTCTTTTCTTCTTTCCCTTTCTTTCTAGAGGGTGGTAATATCCCACTAGGTGATCAAGTTGATAGACTATTTTTGGTCAGATAGGAGACCTAAGTGCAAAGGTAGGAATAGTGACTTTCCTCCCTTTATCCCTTTTTGGGTGAGCATGTGCATGGAAGATCACTTTATCTGGAACTCGATCAAGTGGAAAAGGCTTCTTAATCCAATTCTTTGTCATTCTAATGACATGTCACACTTGATGATTAATGTCATCACCTTCCTCTCTATCAACTTCTCCATTTAGAATGGGCCTCTCACTGACTTTTTCTACATAGAATAAGGGATCAAGTAACTTGTTGGAGTCTTGTAGCCTTATCTCATTAGGCATGGTCAAATGGAGAGTCTTTTCTACTAGATACAAAGTCATCCTATAATAGTCTCTGATGCAGACATCATAGTCATTTTTGGCATTCATCCAATGATCCTTGATGGTACCTTCATGATAGAAGTCCTTCCTTACTAGGTTTAACACTTTACCAACATTGTCAAAGTATGACTGATGAGAGTTATAGTCTTCAAGAGGGTAGTTCTCCCATTCCCACTCGAAAGTCAAGATATCTTGTTTCCTCTTCACTTGATATGCTCCTATGATCAATGGTCAATCCCAAAAAGGTCTCTATTGTCTTTTGATCCTCTCATAAGCTAACTCAATCTATCAGGAAATTACAATTATGACCAACTTGTTACTCAAGTACTTAGGGAGCTTCTTCAAATTGATGGTTGCACCACCTACCCATATGTATGTGAATGTCCTGAA
The DNA here is from genome assembly GCA_028749045.1 of Cupressus sempervirens. Classification (NCBI taxonomy): domain Eukaryota; kingdom Viridiplantae; phylum Streptophyta; class Pinopsida; order Cupressales; family Cupressaceae; genus Cupressus; species Cupressus sempervirens. Next base: position 602,022,951 of record CM053792.1, read on the forward strand.
TTGCATGAAATATGCTCCAAGAGCTATGATTTGTGCCTTGGCTTCCTCATAAAATCTCTTTCCATAGGCCCCCTCGATGAATCAAATGATGGAAAAGATGAAGGCATTGTTTACAATTATGTACTCCTTGCTCTGCGGTGAGAGTTTCTTCTTCACCAACTGAGGATAAACTATATAAGGCCATGCATTGGGGTTGTTCATACTACCTTTTTTGTACAACCTAAGATAGTTGGTTGCCCTTGCCACAAGTAGGTACACCACATAAGAATTCATATAGAGATTCTTCTTATCTTTTACCATCCTCAGCTGATCACACAGACTTTCGCTTAGCATTGTGGCCCAATCTAGTGGTATCTTTGCATGCCTGATGGTCTCAATGAAGCTAACAATAAATGGAGCGAGATGGCCTACTATAGGTAAGCCCATGACTCTACTCAAGAGAATAATGGAGTATTTGATGTCATCTTCCATGTATCCCTAAGTAATATCCACTTTGTTGATTGTCTTTCCCTGAGGTAGCTTCTCAATGAAGTACAAGGAATGCATGATGTCGATGGCCTACTGGTGATGATCTTTATACCATCTCTCAGCTGCTTCATAGGAGAGTTAGATGAATTGATCAGCTCTAGGCAAATAGAAACCTCTCTCGATGTTATCAAGTTGCAAATCTAAGACCACTTCTCCAGTGATGCTCTTAACCACCCTTTCATCTAGAATAAAATGTCGGGATAAGGTCATGATCAACTCGGCTGACTATATAGTCTTAGGATGTGATGTTGCATTCACTAATCTAGAAAAGATTAATGAAAACCTTAAGGTTGACCTTTCTATCAAATTATTGCAAAATCTCAAGAATTCTCCCAAGTCTGTGTGTCCGAGTTTAGTATCTTTGATTTTGGGGTTACACCTTGGAACTTGTAAACAACTAGTTTCACTACTGATCTGGATGTGGAGGCCATTATGTTACTTGTGCACCACAAGAAAGAAAACATGATCAGTCATTGGATAGAAAGAAAAAACATAGACAAGGAAAAAAAAGGTCCCCCTTGGGGACTTATTCATTTTTATTTGAAATTTCTTTTTTTTCTTTTTTTTTTAAATTATTATTATTATTAATTATTATTTTTTTGTTTAAACTTATTAAAAAATAAAAATGCAATAACAATAAAAGTAAATAGGTGAAAGTACAGTCCACGCTGGTATGCACATCGAGGCACATGTATTCGATGCAAACCTGCATGCACAAGTGACATGTAGCATGAGCTACAACGATGCTTGGCATGGACCATAGTGGTGCCTAACATGGGCCACAACGCTCACATGAGCAACACCTGACAAGAGCATGGGTCGCAGTGCTCGTGTGCATGGCATGAGTGGTGGCGCCTAGCACCAAGGCACAGGCGGCACCTAGCACCAAGGCATGGGCTATAGCACCCATGCATGCAGAACAAGCGACGATGCCCAATGCCAAGGTGTGGGCCGCAACACCTATGTGCATAGTGTGAGTGGCACCCAGCACCAAGGTGCGAGCATCACCCAGTGCCACAGTGTCATACATGGCATGAGTGACGCCTATGGGGCATGAAAGAAAGACAAAAAAGCCGGGGGAGGGTGTAGTAGAAACTCACTTCTCCCTTCTTTGACCTTCCTTGCAAAAATGAAAATAAAAAAAGGGGGCGGGGGGGGGGACGGTTTTATAGCCCTCTCCCCTCATGCACAAACATAAAGTGCGCCACACCTTGATGCGTGCATGCACGGGTGAGGGGACGAATTTTTTTTTTCATTTTCATTTTTTTAATATTTTTGGGGTGTTTTTAACTATTTCCATTTTTTTGTAATTTTCTCATTTTTAATTTTTTTGTATTTTTTGGAACTTTGATGCAACTTTAACCAAATTTTCTCTTTTTCGACTCCTGAACTATGAGTCTGGTAGTCAAAAAAAGTAGGGGGTCCCCATTGTTTAAATGTTTTCAAATGTAAAACATAAAGGAAAACATTTAAAAGAAACCCATTACAATCCCATCCCAAACATGTTCATCAAACACACAAATACAAATATTCCACAACCTACTTAAGAAATGAAACACAACATGAGACATGAGCTTCAAGGATTTCTACCTTCACAATAAGGTTATGGCAACTGGAATTTGAGAAGAGCTTTCCTTCCCTCTCTTTCAATCTTGACTTTTCTCTCTAAAACTAGAGGTTGAGTGAACAATCTTCTACACTCAAATCTGCCACTAAATAGGATCTCAATTGAACCACCTACAAATTGCAATAACTCCCCCACTTGACTAAAGGATTCTAGACTCTTTTAACTCAATCTTGTCATTAAAGAAAAGCTCATGGTGGAGTTTAACTTATCAAACTCATGGTGAAACTTTAATTTTTGCAATAAAGAAAAATGAGATATTTGGGTGATCAAAAAAGTCAACAAAAGGGGCTAGAGTGGTGGAGAATGCCCCAAACCCATACATATACCCCCTAGGTACATAATTTTTATAATTTTTGGCCTCCAAGACTATTCAAGGACTTATTAAATTGTTTGAAATAAAATAGACTTTCTAAAAACCCTCAGAATGCAAATTTATCACTAAACCCTCATTAAGGTAATTAATCTTAATTAATTAACTAATTAGTATTAGGTCACCAACTTAGTCCAAGTTATATTTTTAGGTTACTGGGTTAACCCTAACTATCATGCTGAAATGCAAATATGAATCATGAGTGTCAAGTGACACTATAAGATTACCATTAGAAAACATTAACACTTAATGATTATAGAATGATACACATTCAACTTTACAATACAAAAGAAATACAAACCAATAGAGTCTACATCTTTCATTAGACTCAATCCTAATTTTTACAAATAGTACATATGGTCCAATTCTAATTCTCTATTAGATTTCTTGGCTAATAAATCCTACATCTCATTTCACACATCAGTAGCTTGAGAAAATCACACAAACATGCACACAACTCATCAGGATAATCACATAAATTAAGACATCAATATTTCATATAAATAACTATTTATCTCATTTAAGCTCACATATTTAACCATTAATAGTTTCATAATTAAGGTGTTAATCATATTCCTAATTCTACATTCACTTACTGTACTACATCATCAATATACATGTTCATAAAACAATAAATACACAATCAAACATCTCAAAGTAAAACATCAAATGACATAAAATAATATAATAATGTCTAGTTTGTTTGACAATGTCTCGACATATTAAGTCATGAAGTATCAAAACAATAATGTATCAACTATATTATGATGGGTCGGAGTGAGGCCTCACAATAACCCTAAAAAATTTAAACCAATTATATTTAAGAGAAATAATTTGATAGTTTATTAAATAAAAAGAATAACATTTTAACATTTTTTAAATGAACTTTATGAAAAATAATGAATTCTAATTTGTTGAAAATTAATTCACTAATGAATTCAAAAATATAAATTGACTACTAATAACATTTTAAGTAAAGATGATTAAATAACTAGCTATTATAGTGACACATGTTTTGTTTTCAGGATACATTTACAAAAATGGTTAAGCTTTCCTCCAACTAGCCCAAAATTCATCGCATGTCATTGATCTAAGTTGGTGATGGTGGACACATGGATGTTTAAGAAATGTTTTTAGAATTTCAATTTTGGATTTTGCCTTCGATCTGAAATACAACTAACATTGTGGATCTATCGTGATCTATGGGTTGTCAAGCCTCGCTAATATTACCATAAATTTAGTTAAAATGTCAATTCACTGATTCATTAGTTAAATTAAATGTAATTACATATTAAAATGTAAACCTCAACCTTTTAATTTTAATTAAATTTTAAATGTTATATTCCATTCCTTACAAATTCACAACAAAATTTTGAAAGGCCAAAATATTGAAGAAGTCAATAGAACAATAAAAGATAATTTTAAATGGAATTGTAGAATTTTCATTGATATTTTTCAAAAATTATAATTTATAGCTGGATGTGTTTGAAAAATGCCCTAGTTTTTCCTATGGTATTCAAGAGATAATGGATTAGAATTGTACTAAGCAAAATCCATGTTGGTTATCTATGGCTGGAAATAGGACCTATCAATATTAACAAGAGGATAGTACATAGGGTTACGGGATTCCCAACCCTAGATCGGCCTAAGACTTTGAGAAGTGATAAAAAGAAGGTCATTGAAAAGAATACATGAGCCAAGTGGAGCAAGAGGGGCATGACCATTGATACTGTAACATAACCCCTTCTTGACTTTGTAGTGAGAGTGATTTCTCACATATTCTACCAATCAAGTAGATTGAACAACATACCCATGTAGCCTATAAGATGGTGAGGAAAGGTCATACTTATGATCTAGTAGAACTAATGCTTCAGTAGATTAATGAAAACTTTGGAGCTATCAAAAGATCCAAGGGAGCATAGTGCAAGTTGGATCAGTAATAGTCTCTATATTTTTCTATGTGATGGAAGAATTCCCTTTGATTTTGAAGGTAAATTGGAACTCCAACAATTCTTCCATTACACAGATTAATGAGTACATAGAGAAGATGGGTGACAACTTTGAGGCACAAATGACTAGCTATTTTGAGGTCTTTAAGAATTCCATGAAGAAAAGAATGAGAATACTAGTTTCATTAGTAGAACAACATGTCAATCACATATGCTTTTTATTTGACATTGACTACACATACATTCAAGCTGTAGTACTAAGGGTAAGATGGTTTAGTCCATTAGGTTATGAGTTGGATGTTGATCAAGCATTAGCTACAATCACTGCATTGCTTGTAGAAGACATTGACATGGCTACCAAACATTTTTTTACATATGATGTAGTAAAGTCAATGATTGAAAAAAATTTGAAGACAGCCACTGTAATAAAGAGGAAAGAAAAATTGGTGAGGAAAATCAAGAAAAAGTTTGGAGTAGATATTGAGGCAACATGCACAATAGAAGGAGATGAAGATGACAATGACGATGAAGAATAATAAGGGCAAGGCCCTATGGAACTCACACAAGGCCTAGAAGAAAATAAGGACGAAGCTATCAAGGAAGAAGAAGCCAAAGAAGCACCTACACAAGCTCAGCAAAAGAAGAGAAAAGCTAAAACTTAGCCTCCAACTCAACCCAAACCAAAGAAGGTTGTCAAGCCCACTCAAGCCAAACCTAAGAAACCTACAACAAGGGCTACCACAAGGGCATCAACACAAAAGGTCAAGGAGGAAACAATAGAGAAGAAGAAGGCCACTGAACAGACTGGTGAAGTGTTGAGAAAAAGAAGAAAATATGTAGCACAACTAGATTCTAATGAGGAGAGAATTGAGTCAGAAGATAATAGCCAATTCTAAGTGGTAAGCCATCCTCCTAAATCTGTCATAGATAAACTTTGGGAAAATATTAAGAATTTAGATTTGAATGATTTAAAGAGTCTTGATTTTAATAAGCTCAATAGAGAAGAGTAGAATAAAGTAGAGGAATCTATTTATGCCATGATGGTAGAGTTTAAGAACACACCTCTAGATCTTGACAATACCATGCCTCGAGAATTGTATGAAATAGTTGTAAACAAATGGAATTATTGTCTAAAAATGGAGAAGGATATCAGAGAATCTATCTTAGCTCAAGTGATGCCTAACCTAACAAGAGGTCAAATAACAAAGGCCAATATGAAACATGGTGAAAAAATTTCACCTAAGTATAGAGCCTTCAACATCTTACAAAATAAAATTGAGTAGTGAATAAATCCACATTACTGTGGAATTCAATCTACAAGTTGATCGATGATGAGGATGAAGAGGAAAATAAGGTAGAAGCCAGTATAAAGGATAAAGAGGAGGAAAAGGAAATAGGGAAGCAAGAAGAAGACAAGAAAGAAGAGGAAGAGAACGGTGAAGAAGAGAAGAAAGGAGAGGAAGAAGATAAAGAAAAAGTAGAGGAAGAAAAAAATAAGGGAGAAGTCATGGCAATAGCTGAGTAGCAAGAGTAACAAAGTGTGCAAGACACACAAATGCCACCTCCTTGCCCTCCTCATGTAACCATCACACTTGCAGAAACCATAATAATCAAGGGTGTTACTGATGAATCATGTTAGAACATCAATCTATTAACTATAGAAGATCTCTCCAAGATCCTTGACCAATCTACCCAACAAGCCAAGTTATGCACAAACCATGTATTGGTCAATGTTGATGTGATAAAAAAGGTGGTAGCTAACCCAACTAGAGTCAAGGTGAATCTACAAGAACCACCTTCTATCTATAGAGCTACTAGCACATAACTTATACTACTTCCACCACCACCTCCACCAATTGCAACAAGTGACACATTAGGTGATACTATTTATATGTCAAGTGTAGAAGAAGGGAAAGACATAGGGTTAATAGGATAGACTTCTACATCTAATCCTATAGTATAGGTAATAGGTACACATCCATTAATTGTGATTGATCAAGGAAAGTCAGATGAGGAAAAGGAAAATACAACAAAAGATGAGGAGCAGGCCACAATCCAAACTTTGATTGAATTACCTAAAATAGGCAATCCTACACAAACTCTTAAAAATTTGACAATTGAGATGATATCATTGCAAATCTCTACACTAGGCTCAAGCTCTACAAAGGTTGCCAAGGTACTTCATTATGTAGACCCTGACCTAGATGAGGAGATTGTTATACCTCCTTATGACTCCAAGGCCATAACCATTGAAAAAATCACTAAGATGCATAACACATTGGTTAGGAGAAAAAGATAGGAAATACTCAGAAATGAGTATAAGTATAAGAAAACATTGAATGAGAATAAGGGCATCTTCATGGATGCCTTCATCTTGTAATCACTAGATGAAACAAAGCCAATAATGGTGTAACTATTAGATATAGTTGACCAGGTGACCAATGAAGACCAGGACACAAATGTTAAATGCATGGAGTGCTCAGAAAGAAAGTTTCAAGAAAAGATAAAGGAGAAAATATTAGGTGATATAGCACTAGCATAGGTAAAGTTGGCTAAGAAAATTGAGAAAGTTAAAGTTGTACTTGAGAATATTTTCTCACTATAAAAAAAGCTATGTGATTTTTCCAATATCACACAAGAGATTAGCCAACAAATATTGAGCTTGGAAAGAAATATTAAAATTTCTAGCATGCAACTATACACCAATCTAGCTCAAAGTGAGAAGCATTTTTCTCAATTGCTTCACACTCAAAGAGAGTTAGCTACACTTACAACAAATGAGGCCAATATAAAGGCCAAACTAATGTAGATTCAATCCTCCATCACCCCACATCTAGAGGTCCTCCACAAAGAGCAAGTATATGCTAAAATAGTCTTAAAGAAAGATCCTAATCTTTCTACACTTAATGGACTTTTACATCTTTCTACAAAGACTACCATCTAGCACAACTCACTTGAAATTGCTTTGGAGAATTGGGATGGAGCTCTAAAAATGATCATGGAGGTAAATAGTTCATTTTTGGCTAAATATGGTATTACTCCTTAGAACCCTTTGACATAAGTGTCAAAAAGGGGGAGAATTAATAATAGGGGGAGATATAATGTTTTGATGTTTATATAACCTAAGGGGGAGAATACTATATATTTTGATTACATTCTTTTTGAGAATAAAGGAGAAAGATTATAGATCACCAAAAAGGAGGAAGACATAATAGTATGGGGAAGAAATAATGTTTTGGGGTAGATACAAAATTTTGGGAATCATATGGAAGATAGCTCTATTCCATATAAGCTCTGATACAAAATACAAGAATTCCATAGCTCTAATAAAGGAATACAGAACATAGGTACAAAATATAGGAATAAGGAAAAGATAAAGAGGATCAGGTGCATCAACAAAAAATTTTGGTTTCAAAGAATGAAATGGTACAATCAGCTCCAAGGGAGTTATAAGGTATTTTGTTCCTTACAAAATTTTGAAATTTTGCACATATGCTAAGAAGAATGAAAAATGTACTCATAAGGATAGTTTGATAATGCATAGTTAAGTTTTTTTTATACTTATGTCAAAAGGGGATATTGTTGGTCTCGGAATGGTTTTGACATTCGAGTGTCAACACACTTAACTAATTTTCACATACATGTCAAGCTACAGTATGTGCCGAGCTAGAATTCCAATAGGTGTCAAGTGACTTCAAGTGTCGAGTAAACAATAGATGGCAAGTGATATATAGGTGTTGAGTCACAATTGATGCCAAGCAAGTTAGAATGCAACATGTGCTGAGTGAGCCAGAAACATACATGTGTTGAGCAAGATAGAGTGTAATATGTGTCGAGCACCAGTAATCCAATATGTGCCAAGTAACGTAGAATCGACATATTAGTTTATACCTTCACAAACTAAGATGCACAACCATTTTTGGATAATTTATGAAGGGATAAGAAGATAAGATTGAATCTTTGCATTAATCTATGTTATTAGCATGCAGCCAATCAAAAATTTGGAGACAACATGCAACCAATGGGCTAAATATAAGGATTTGAGCGAGAATTTTGAGTTTGTCATTTCATTACATACCCTAAGTCTACAAAGTCTTTATAAGGATATTTGGATAGAATAATTTTGAGTTGCGAAGGTGTTGTTGAGGAAATTGTTAAGAAAGTTGCTAAGTAGATAGGAAACTATAGAACAGAGCAAGTAGTACGGGTGTCAAGGACTTAGTGAATTGAGTAGAAAATATACATTCAGTTGATTAGAATAGAACAATTGATACAAATAGAGATATAATCAAGAAAGGATCAAATCATAGAGAGAAGATCAAGTGCTTATTCCAGCAATTGAAGATTGCATACTATCAGGTTAATTGTTCTAATACTTTCTAGCCATTATATTAGATGTTGGAAATCATATATTGATAGGTTAGCTTAACAACTAGATGGAAGAACCTTTGGAGAAGGTGATTGAAAGTCCTATTTAATTAGGTGGGCCTAATAGCCTTTTGTAAATCCTTTAATAGGGTGACACTTCATGTAAAGTGTTTGTAAATCCTTTAACTAGGTTACTATTTAGAGCTATTAGATTTCTAGATTACTATTGACATAGGTTACTATTGACATAGTGTAAAGCCTTTAATAGGGAAAACCATTATATGTGGTCAAACAATTATTGTTGTTGTGATTTTTTGGGTATCATCCCCACCCCAATTTTACCTTCTTATTTTTGGAGGGTTTTTGGGTTACCAAATTCTTGGTGTTATGTGTTGATGCATGCTTTTACTTTATGTTTGTTTATATGTTTACATGCATGCAGTTTACTTTCAGCTATATGTTCTAAAGGATTTGAAAAGGTTAAAAGCTAGTTACTTTTGATTCACCCCCCCTGTCAGAAGTATTTGTCCCATTTGAATATTCATTAGATTCTCACCATAAAAATTATTCACTTAACCAAAACCAACCAAGAGAAAATGAGTGCCCCTAAAAACTTACAACACCCACCTAGCAGCAAATAAACAAAATTGATTATAAATCTAAGTAGAGAGCTTCCCTATTCTTGTATTTTTGAAAAAACCTAGAAAGATAAAGATCATCATGACCATAAAAGAAAATAAGCAACAAATCCCTCCAAAATGATGACAGAAGCCCATTCAAACAAAAGGAATACTAGATCATTAGCTCTGAATTGATCCCATCCCATAAAGCGGAGAAGGGCTCAAGCTGAACATATTGGAAGTGAAGCCAAATCTAGAATAAGTAGTAGCAAGAAAGAACCCAGTCTACCTATTTTGGAAGCACCAAAAAAGCCCCAAACATAAAGCTTTAACATGCTTATGTAAATTTCCCAACAGAGTAATCACTTCATTGTGATGTAAAAAAATCCTTTGACCAAGGTAGATAAATAAAAAATAGAGCCCAACTCTAGTAAAGGGAGAGGCCCCCCACAAAAAGAATTTACTTAACCAAAATTAGGAGAAAATGTGGGCCCTTGAAAACTTAAAACATCTACCTAGCACCAAATAAAAAATTGCTTATAAATCTAAGTAGTGAGCTTCCCCAATCTAATATTTTTGAAAGAACCTAGAAGGATGAGGATCATCATGATCATAAACGAAACTAAGTGCCACATCCTTCCAAAATGACCACAAAATCCCATTCAAACCAAAGGAATACTAGATCGTTAGCTTTGAATTGATCCTTCCCATAAAGGGGAGAAGGGCTTAAGCTAAACCTAGGGAAATAGAGCCAAATATAGAAGAAATAGTAGCAATAAAGAACCCAATCCTTCCTATCTTGGAAGCACCAAAAAATCCTCAACCATATTGAGTCCTACAACTAAGGTCCTCATAGAATAGTAGGTAGGAGCTCAACCTTGGTATAATAGACCAAAATGGAGGAAGGGACCATAAAAGAAAAACTCTCTTCTATCCCATGGAAACACCAAACATACACCAAGGTGACCAACACACCTAGATAACAACACTATATTCCACCTCTAATACTATGGTCACATCCTTCAACCACTTTCAATAGGGTCTAACCAACCAAAATGAAGTCCAGTCCATTCAAATAGACATAAAGCCACACTTCCAACCATCTATATCCATTTCAAAACCCTCATCTCAACCATTGGCATCATCTCCACATGAAACCCTAGCAGAGTGTCATTTGTTGCCTTCACTCGCTCTCATTTCAAAAGCCTCTCAATGAAGTGGTAGTTGTGTTATTATTCAATATTTTTTGTGAATTAATTTCCAACAATAAAATAATCTAAATAAGATAGGAGATTAATAATCAACAACTGCAATAAATTTTCACATTGTATTAGAGAACTAGGTAGATGAAATTTTGACTAAGGCATTGGGGAAGGAAAAATTTATCTTCTTTAGAGATAAGTTGGGTGTCATGTAGCACAAATTCCTTGTGATTGTTAGTTTGGTATCTTGGAAACTGTTTGTTCATTTGAAAGAAAGAAAAAAATATCTCATTTTAAATATAAATGGGATGGAAAATATATCAAATGGATGTCAAGCCAACATCCATTAATGATGAGTTGAAAGATGAAGTATACATAAAAAAACAAGATGGACTTGTAGCACACAAAAAAGAAACCCACATGTACAAATTGAAGAGATCTTTGTATAAGACCAAGAAGGTTCCTTGAACATGGTATGAGCACACTTATACACACTTTTAAGGAATGAGCTTCATGAAGAGTAAGGCATATGCTAACCTCTACTACTTGCTAGTTGAGGTTGATATTCTTATTCTTCTTCTATATTGATGACTTATTTCTATAATTTCACTAGGATTCATAGAGGATTCCAAGAGAGATCTTGAAATAGAGTTAGAGATGAATGATTTGGAAGCTATGCACTACTTTCTAGTCATAGAGATGTGATAAAATTACATAGATATTTTCGTTGGACAAGGGAATCATTGCATTGAAATATTGAAGAGGTTCAAGATGGAGGATTACAAAGACTTTTATAGTCCTATGATGGAAATTTAGAAGAAGGTATACAAATCCATGGAGAAGGATTTAGATCCCACCTTATACTTGTAGTTTATTTTTTCTTTCATGTATTTGGTCAATAGTAGGCTAGATGTTTTTCTTCTAGTAAGATCTCTTAGTCAGTTCATGTTTGAGTCAAAAAGAGTGTGTTGGACAACAACAAAGCATGTGTTACTTTATTTTCATGGTACAATTGAATATGTTATTATAAATTCTCAATGTGAAGGAATCAAGTTAATAGGCTATACTAACCCAAATTGGGAAGGAACTACAATGGACAAGAAAAGTAATTCAAGTTGTTGCTTTATTTTGACATCAAGAGTTGTATCTTTTTTAGTAGGAAACAAAATTTTGTAGCTCTGGGTTCAACATAATTTGAATACATAGAATCCAAAATGGTGACGTGTGAATAGATATGGATTTAGAAGATGTTAGTATCATTTTTTGGTTAGAGAATTGAGACTACAATGATACATTGTGACAATCAAAGTTGTATTAAATTATTTAAGATCACATGTTTCTTGATATCCCTAATCATATAGACATCAAATATCACTCCATTCAGGGTTCTACACAATGGGGGATTATTCATCTACAATTTATACCTGCAGAGTAGTAGGTAGAAAACATTCGACTAAGGTATAATTATCTTCTTCAGAAAGAAGATGGGTGTTATGCAAAACAAATTCTTTTCTAAGAGGGAGTTTTAGTTTGCTACTTTGAAAAAATCATTTTCCACTTTCTAAAAATAAGTAAATAATTATTTTTCTAACCAATTTCTTTGGAATAGAGATAATTGTTTATTTATTTAAATGACTCTTTTAGAGACACCTTTACAACTAATTAGCTAGGGTTCGTTGGAGTCTAATTAATCTCAACCTTTGGTTTTCCAATGAGAGAAGTATAAGAAGGGACCATTGGCCATTTGGAGAACACACACTTGAGAATAATTTCTTGTGTTAGCAAATAGGTTGGTAGTAATAGTGAGGGCAGAATGATAGTATTGGATATAGTAGAATTGGGAGAAGAATTTTTAAAGGATGTTTTTAGAGATCCACTATAAAGAGGCAAGAAGTCTATGAATCTTTTAATTTATTTAACATAGTTCATCTTCTACAACACCAATTTTCCCTTTACATTTTTTCTAGGGATATTTTTTCCCTAAATATTATTTTTAATGCATTGCATATTTCTTTATGTGTTTTTATTTGTGAATTTGTAGTTATGTTATTATTCAATATTTGTTGTGAATAATTTTTTGGTAAAAAAATAATTTATATAAAATAGGAAATCAATAATTAGAAACTACAATATAATTTTCACATAAATTTCCTCCAAGTTTAAGCTTTCTTTGCTTGCAATCCCATTTGTGAAATGTTTAGTAAGTATTAGGCTTTATGAACCATGTGTTATAAAGCCTCATAAGTTCATCAATTGGCAAGTGGGAGATTTTTTCCATAAAAATTTAATTTATGATATATCTACTAGGATTTAGCTCTATTTTTTAAGTTAACACTCATTTACTCATGTTTCATGTGTGGCGGTTTATGAGAACCCATTTATTATGATAATGAATGATTTACTTAGCACTTAACAATTAGTACTAGATTCAATGAGTGCAACATTAATGTACATATATTAAATATATACATAGAATATTGATGTATTATTGTGAATATAACTCCTTAAATTTTGAACCTAATTTTCATTTCTTTAACCATCTTAGGACCATTTCTAGCCTTGAATTAACCCTAATCACAAGCATATAAGTGCTATCCTACTTTAAAACATCAATGCATATATATCAAAAACTTCATGTTGTTATTCCTAATATGAATTCCATATTTAATATTATAGCCCTATTAGCTAGCTTTCCTAAAAATTGGGTCCAATTTTTTTGAGACTATAAAGATTAGCCATATAGTCTGACACATTTTTGGCCAAAATTTTATGAGAGTTGTTGGCCTTGATATGGTTGGATCTAGTCTTGAAATTGGGATACAATGACCATTGAAATTGGACTTTTATTAATTCTAAGTTTGTAACTCATATATAATCAAGTTATATTTCCTTAATTGGCAAGGAATTAGGTACACTCCTTAGGAGGAGAAATTTTTGCAATACATGAGTTTTAATGTATAAAAATATGAGAATTGAGTGAGTAACTTGATGTCTTATTTAATTGATTATTCATATGATGAAATATCCAATAAATTTGGAGGATGATAGTGAGTCACTAAATGAAGATTGTCTTGTATCCCTTTCTAAGGACTTCAGTATCATTTAATGCTATTCTTAAATCTCTATAATATATCTTTTGATCTAATTTTTATCATTGATTTACCTTCATTCACATGAATCATATATTTTTGAGTTGGTATAAACATCACCTTTGATTTCCTCATTTACGCTTTACTCTATAACACTTGAGTAGGATTTTTAATAACATTTATCACTTACTCTCATCACAATCTTAGATAGACTTGACTTTTAAAGTACATAATATTTTTTTTAGTTCAAGTTTGATTCACCAAGGAAAACCACTATATAGCCCAAACACCATCTTCTTCCATTTAAAGAGGTTAATAAATATGTTTTTAAAATTTGAAGAACACAAAAATGTTGATGACAAAAAATAAAACTTCTTAGCAAATCTCATTAAGTATCATCTACAAGTGCCAATGCCCTTATGTTTGGGTTTCAATTTTGAGGAAAGATAGTTAAGAGGACCTAGACATGAGAAGTTCTCTTTATAATTAGTATGGTAATTAAAGGGACATATCCATACTATCCAATTATTATGGTTCTACTATACATCATATGTGCATTTTTGTATCACTATTTGTTTCTATTGTCAATATCACCATATAAAAACCTCATCTAAACATTCATCTCATATTAATGGAATCATTCACACTAACATAATACCAGACGTACCTTTTAACTTCATGAATGTAAACTTATAAACACATAAAACATTAACACACAAATTTGGTAACACAAAAACCCTTTAAGGTGAAGATAAAGCTATGATTGACATGAAGCCAAAAAAATCTTCACTAGAATAGATTTAAAGTTGCATATATTAAGGCTACAATGATTTCATCACTTATGGTGATCTACCTTGTGAAGGATCTTCTTTGTTAAAGGCTAAAAGAACTACTAGATTCTACCTTGGTCAATGGATTTTTTTACATCACAATGAAGTGCTTACTCTCTTGGGAGATTTACATAAGCCTATTAAATCTACTTTGTTAACTTATTTAAACCATGAAATACCTATTAGAATTTTCAATACCTGATCCTTCAGTTAGCACTTCAATATATGATAATAGATCTCCTCTATGCACTATAATACCACCTTAAAGTGATAGATCTCCTTTGTCTTTACTCAAAACTCTTCACTTCCTTGCTGGGTCTCTACCCTTTGATTCACCTCTCAAATTTTCTTCTTCATCCGTATGTGCAAACACATCCTCATTACAAAGAACTAGGTCATAGACCCTCCTTAAATAGATGTTTGGGTGAATTTAGTAGATCTAGATCAACAATCTATAATCAATCCTTTTTCCATTTATCCTTGCATTTATCTGATTAGTGGATTTCCTTACCTATGGATTTATGATCTTCCTTTGAACATGTAATCACCTCCTTGATTAACTCCTTGATCTTTAAAATGCACTTCTAGGTTGATAGAAATGGTTAACATAATATTTTGTGCCATTCTAGACAAATATTGCAAACCATATTACTCAACACTTGCATCACACTAATACTTGACATAAACTATTTCTTCATGTTGTCCCTTGGCCTTAACTATCCTTGACATGAACTAAGCAAATCAACCTTTATATCACTTCATGTCCACTGATATATTTGATATACCCTACATATACTATTATCTATGATAAGCTCAAAAACCATTAGGTTGATCAATAGTAACTATTTCTTGCAATATGACTTGGAATATGTACAAGTTTCCACTTCTTCATTTAGTCCATATAGGATGACTCAATCACAATGATGAAAAAATTATCATTCCTTATGAATGACTAAGTGTTTGCAACTAATAGAGAATATGAATTAGGGATCAACTTTCTCACCCTTTGACATTAGTGGAAAAACACTTTGTCATGAGCTTTCAAAGTTGTTTAATAAAAAATTGAAATACAAGTACTCCCCCTAAGATTATATCCCATACCTCAACTTGGTACATACTGTACATGTTCAAACTCTACACTTAGTTAATATACATGTTCAAAACTTCAAAACTCTGAATCCCCATTTATTATCTTCATATCCCCCTTGTTTTCTTCTCATTTTATTCTCATCATTCCCTCTTATTTTTGTGACTCATGGCTGCGAGGTTGTAGGGGTCAAACCACACTTGTCCAAAAATGGTTTGTAAAGTTGCAATATCATGGCTAAAGCATGATCCAAATTTGTCCTTATAGACCCCAAAATTTGAATCTTTTTTCTAGTGTAGTAGCAAGATATACCAAGCTATCAATAGTAGAGAGATTTAGATATCTTTGCACTACCTCCTTTGCTGATTGTAGCTCTCTGTGCATAATATTCAAGTAAGGTATCAACATTGTCTGAATAAAAATAAGCTTAGCCCATATTTTTCCATCTGCATCCATCAACTCAACTAATCTTTATTGGGAAAATGTTAACTTATTGAAATTAAATGATCTTTTACTTGGGTCCATGCTCAGTCTATTTCCTGAATACTATAAACTAACTTGAAGCTTGTCTATAAACTCATGATTTTCCTTAGTTATATAGGTATCATCACACAACTTTTTGTACAAAGAATCAATATTATTAACAACTTCTTCTACATTATTTACTAGTATGGATATCTTAAATAAATTTATCAAAAGAAATATCAATAGATATATATTATAAAATGATTAGAAATTAAATATACTACATCTAAAAATATTAATATTTCCCTATACCTCCATTTTTTTCTTTCACTCAAATTTGTTATTTTCGTATCTAAAAATTGAACATTTATATCTCCAAAATTAGAAAATATTTTATGTATTGTTTTTAAAAATATTTTTAAAAAATACTTTATTTATAATAAATATTAATATTTTGACTTTAAATGGTTGTAAAATTTAGCCTAAAAAGTAAATGTTAACATTAACACACTCACACATCCCACTCCACCCTTTCTTCCTTTGTAGAATGCCTATTGACATTAACAAGGTTTGGAAGATGAACTTTCCATAATGCAATTTTAGTAGAAACTTTCTCTATAATTTTCTTATGAAATTTTATGGTTGACCATTGTTGGAAATGATTGAAATAATTATAAGAAAAGTTGAGGGAGATTTTTGGAATAAAATATGGAACTAGTAAAGAATGTCCTCAATCATTGTTTTGTCATTGATGTCAAACTTGCTACTTGCAGGGATGACAATTGCTTTAGTGATCCAAATACTATCAATTAGTTGATTGTCAAGGTGGAGGCAATTAATAAGATGTAACTAAAATACCTAGAGAAAGGTTGAAGTTATGATGTTGGAATGAAGTACAAGGATCAACTAAGCCATTGATGAAAGAATGTATTTGATGACATACTACAAAGAATGGGCACACTGAAATATATCAAAGATTTAAGTTTTTAACTAAGTATTTTGTAAAGCTCAAACTAAGTTCATTAGAGAGAAGCAGTCAGGAAAGCTAGTAAGAGCCGAGCAAGTTCTAGTTAATGCTGAGTAAACTTCAGATGCCAAGTGGTGACGAGTAAGTTCAAGTGCCGAGCAAGTTCAAGTGCCGAGTAAGTTCAAGTGTTGAGTAAGTTCAAGTGCCGAGTAAGTTCGAGTGCCGAGTAAGTTCGAGTGCCGAGTAAGTTCAAGTGCTGAGTAAGTTCAAGTGCCGAGCAAGTTCAAGTGCTGAGCTGGTATAGGTGCCGTAGAGATGTTGAGCACCAGTAACTCAATAATGCCGAGTTGCTACATTATTTAGGAAATCGAAGATTCGCCAGATCTAAGCTGACAAGGTTGTTATCTAGAAATCTTTGAATTAAAAGGAAGATAAGAATGATGAGTTGGTGGCATAGAACACCATGTAGAACATTTTTAAGATACAGCTGGAAAAGTTTCAAGAAAAAAACAAGATATGGGATAGATACATTGTATCCTACCTAATCAATTTTGAAACCCTAAAATTGAAGAGGGAGAATTGAGCGGTAAAGGCAAATCAAACTTCTATATAAGAAGACATAAGTTAATAAGAGAAGAAGAGAGCGAGAGGGGATAGAAGAAAAGAGAGACAGTGGTCAAGCATAATTTGTATAGATGACCACAAAGATGATTGCGTTGGCAGAATGAGTTAGAGGACTCAAGGAGATGAAGCTTGAGAGGAAAACAAGCAATCAGAGCTAAAGAGATTAAAGCCAAGCATAAGTATTGAACCGAAAGTGTGATCTGAAATCTGCAAAGTATGTTGTAAGTTATATCAGATCAAAAGACCATTATTGTTACTTTCTAGCAATTGTAACTGTAAGTCTGAATCCTATGGACTTAGGTTGGTTTAACAGCCATTTAACAGGGTGACATTCCAAGTGAATGTTCTAAAGACCTTTAACCAGGCCCACTCCTAACAGTTTGGTGAAATCCTCTAACAAGGTCACATTTAACAGTGTGTTGTAAGCCTTTAACAGGGTAGGCTTTTAACAGGGCATCACTTCAGAAGAGTGAGAATCAAGTAGAATGTTACTGGTGGTTTTTCCCAAATTGGGTTTTCACGTAAATCATTTTGTCATGTGTTGATCTTGAATATTTTATCTTTGCATGTTGATTTATTGTAACTTGCTTATATGATTGATTTAAGTTTGAACAGATGAAAAGGGTATGGATTCATTAAAAGTAGTAAAAAGGTATTAATAGGGCATTTGGACCTTGAATAACTAATTCACCCCCCCTCTAAGTTATTCTAAAGAATTCTAACAGACCATTGCATCAATTTTTCATGTGCATCAATGTCTATGGTATTTACCTTCTCCACAATCTAAACTAATTGAACTATTATGGGGGGTTTTTATTAAGGTTTTCCACATCAAAAGCTTCAAGGAAAATATCCTTGATCTCATCCAACACATGCTTTTGTTGCTTCTCTCTTCTTAGTTCTTATTTTGTCTTCCTTGCTAATAAATCTTGCAAGGTTATCATTTTCTCATATGTTCATTTATTTGTGTCCCAATTATGAATCAAATAAATTCATCTAATGCGACTAGCTTCCCAGGTGACTAAGCCTTATTCTTAATCCTATTTCCTTTTGAATATGGATTGCTAGAACTCAATAATGCTAATTATACACTTTGAGTCTAGAGCTCTAGACTTGGCCTTTGAAAAATTTCTTGTGTGCTCTCAATGCCTTTTGGATCTTCTTATTTTCTTTGTTCCTTGGTCAATTTGAATTCACCTATTGAACTCAGCTGCACTATCTACTTTTCACCCTTAATTTGAGGTCTCAAGATATTTGGCCTCCCACTGCTAGTCGTAGATTTCTCTACTTAATCATTTTCTCTCTCTAACTCCTTTATCTCCTCTTTATTTCCATTTTTGGTACCATCTATTTGATCTCTTCCTTCATTTTCTAACACACTCTATTGCTCAATAATATCAACATCTTTTCCCTCTCTTGTCTTAGAATAACTATTACCTGTTGAGATTGTTGTTGATCACAATTATTTGGATATTCCTTGATCTAAAAAATCACTAGGTTGGTATCCATAAATGGACCCTTAATTGATTTAGGAGCTTTCTCCTTCTTTTCTAGCTTGGTAGACATAGTCCTATTTTATTCTCGATCAAGATTAGTCACATCTGGAAATGTAGTATTTTGAGTTTCATCTTCAACAATGACAACATATGTCTACCTCACACTCTCATTAGCCATCCTATGAACTATGCCAGCTAATTGCTTGGCATCATCATGGGTGTCTTCCTTAATCTAGCTCCACTTCTCCTACATCCTTCTCTTCCTTTTCTTCTTTCTTCTCATCTGTAGGTGTAAGTCCAAAAACATTTGTCCATATTACTTCTTGTCTTGTACAACCTCTTTGATTTTATTTCTCAAAAAATTATATGCCTTTTTCTTTGGCATAAATTTCTTTTCATAGTCCATGACTATTGACATATGATTCTTGCCTAAATCAAGCATAACTTGGGCTAAAGTAGCCTCTCTCACCTGTCTCTTAGTAGTTAAAGACTACTTACACTTAGCATCAATCTTATTATACATTTCTTCTGGTAATTATGTTCCTAACTCAATTGTTGTATACTTAAAATTCACCATCATATCTATAACTACTTGTTCAATTTCTCTTTGTTAGTCTTCTCTAAAGTTTCATAATTAATATATTCAAAAATTGCTAAACTTGCCGAACTCTAAAAATTTGCACATACCTTTTAAATATCTTGAGGCTATTTTCTTGGCACAATTTGAAAGTGACTCAAGTCATATGACTCGATCCTTTCAGTCTCATCTTCCTCATCATCATCAGGTTTAAGAATTAATTTTCTCCTTAGTTTCTTCTTTTGTAGGCCTTTCTTGGACCCTGTGGCATCTAATGTCCTCTTGTTAGGACTTGTGTCCTTAATAGGCCTTTTAGTTTTCACAATTCCTTTCTTCATTGTCTTGGTAGCTGTAGGACTTGTTTCCTTAGATATTTTCCTAGTCACTATTTGCGGCATGGTAGTTGGATTGATGGTCACTTTCTTCAAGATTCTCTTCACTTTAGGATCAACTACAATGATTTCTTTTTCTTTGGTTGCCTTGGGCTTGATGGAAACTTCTTCACCATCACCTTCATCATTACTGAGATATTTTCCTTTTTCTTTAGTAATTTGTAGTGGTGCCTCACCAAGTATTCCTTCCAAATCTTAGATCATCTTCTTCCTCTTTCTATTTATCTTGGGAACCTTTTTTTGCATCATCATTTTGATTTTAGCAGTCTTATATGTATCAAAGGGTTTGACATTCTTATCAATCTCTTCAGATAATAATGTTGTGATGATGGCTGATACTTCATCAATATTTACCTTATATTATAGAGGTATTAGCCATGCCACTCTAGGAATAAATGCATGAACATATGTATAATCTATATCAACAAGAAAAAATATCTGATCATAGCATTTGTCCATGATCAACAATTTCTATCTTATTATGCTGTAATACTTTTGGGTTTCAGGATCCTTGTAAAACCTATTTTACTTAATCAAAAACTTAGGGTATCCTAAATCTATTCTTCATCTTTTGTTTGAGGTCCTCAAAATAACCATCCATTATGGTTTCAAAGTTTTTGATGGGGACACAACCCAACAACAGAATGGACACAATAGAAAAGGGGAATTATATTAACTGAGAAAATAAGCTAGTACAAACAGTGCGAAGAAAATAAACTTCAAAACATGCCCTACGGGCTTACAATAGCATAAATCTGGAGAATATTTCTCCTTTTAGCACCTCCTCTCAAGCTCCAATCCAAGCTGCCTTTTACAATGCCAAAAATCTCCTTAAATAGACCCCGGAGGGTTAAGGACTAGGAGTACATTCTAGAAAGTGCTAGTAGGCATCCATCGACAAAATAGAAGGTTCCAGAAGCTGTGTTAGAAGTCAGTGCAAATCTAGAAGAATCCAAAAACGGTAGCCGAACTTTCGGGAGGCATAACTTTTGAACCGTAGCTCCGATTGACGAACCGTTTACATTTTTAGAAAGCTCTCAAAGCGCTCTATAGCCCTATGGGCCAGCTTCGCTCGTCCCCCATTTTTTGACCCTTTTCAAGGTCATTTAATGCCCCAAACTTGACGTTGAAGCATTCTTAGGAGGTCTCCAAAACCCAAAAAATTGCAATAACTTTCAAACCGTGGGGCCTATTGACCTGATTCTTTTTCTAGAATGCTCTAAATCATGATTACATTCATCTGGCCAATTCACATCTTCTAGTTTACCGAAATGATGGCCCAAATACATGCTCCTATTTTTTCAAGATTTTCAAAATGCACTGATAATTGAACTATGAGAGTTGGAACCTTTATTTGAGCCAAATGGGTATCCAAAAATGTAAAGACATGAAACAAAAACTAAGTCTAAGTACATTTTTTTGGGTGACACAGGATTGCCCTTATACCTCTGGATGCTCCTGCATCAGTTCTCACCTATTTGATTAATGTAATCATTTATTTTATTGGTCACTTGTCTAGTCTTATCCTAAACTATGTCTCCAATAGTAAAAAAATGAATTATGCACATATAAAATATGCATATAATTAGAGAACTGAAATTGTAATCTAGATAAGTTGCAACTTAGCCAACTCATAGTTGTGGTCCTTCTTAACCAATTCATGACCCATGTCAACTGCTATGCATGGCATACTCTGTAGTCATCATTATTGATAAAACTATTTAGTCATCACTTATGAGGAATAATTAAAACTTAAAACTCGATCACATGGTCCTTAATAGTATTGATTGACACACCTTGGCCATTCCAATTTTTATTTGTGAGGTTTTAATAAACATCACTACCTTGACATCAAATGGTCTTCACTCTATCCAAAATAAGCTATCTAGAATAGGCTGTTAAGTTACATGATGAATAATAGCCTTTGTCATTCTAACTAGTTTATTCTCCAATAATAATTTTACGTGATGTATTTGGCTAAATACAATCTTTATTCATTAAAATTTGAATACCTTTGCAAGTTCTAGGGAAGAAGTTAACTCTTTCTTGGTTGTGACTTGTTCTCATCTCTCAGTCTCTCGTTGCCACACAACTTGTCAAGACAGTTTTTAGCTTGAAATCACATATCTCTCTAATCTTGAAAATATAACTTGATCTAACATTGTGTATATACACTAATATGTTAGCAATAAATACTAATCTATTTTAAAACCAAAGCATTAACTAAAAAAATCACTATAAACTTCAAGAGAGACAAAGTGAGGTCCTCAAATGAGAATATGAGCCATGGATAGGCTCTCTCAATGAGGATGATCACTTGATTTGGAGATGTGTCTATTATGTGGATTTGGGATGTATGCTCAAGATTGGTGCTCAAATTTGCTTCAATGGAGATTCTTGGATTTTGGATGTAGGTCTAAAATTTGTTCTCAAAATGGCATTATGACTTTACTTGATGGATTGTGATCATTTGGCTTGGGAGGGGATTCCTTAAATAGGCAAAGGGCTTGAGAGATCGATGACTAGGATGGAAGGAAAGGAGAAAGCTTATGGAGGGCTCAGATTGAATGAAAGGAGAGCACATGGATTGTGCTTCCTTATAGCCAATCAGGGAGTGACACATGTCACAAGGTCATTGGTTAGAGAAAGAGGGGTTGAGGGGTCAACAAAGGAGGCTCAAAGTTCATAAAGACCCTCATAATGGCTTGTAATAGCAATAAATGGGCTTGTAAGAGTCATTTATGGCTTTGTGGGAGCATTTATGGCTTGTTGGTTGGGATATTTTGAGGGGATAGACTTTGGCTTGGCTTAGGAAAGTCTTAAGCTCATTTAGGATTGTGTCAATGATTAGGGGATGAGTTAGGCTTGGGTTAGGATTATATTAGGGATGTTATAGATGTGCAAGTGGATGGTATTGATGAGGGTGGGTGAGTTAGTGGCTAAGCTTAGTTAGTATGGTGGATGGGGTGGATTAGGGGTTAGGATAAGGTTTAGGAAGGCTTTGGATTTAGATATTGTATTAAATGATTTATCTAATAAAATGGGGAGTATGGAATTAAATTGAATAGATTTAATGATTTATCCAATTTAATAGAGGAATAGGGATTTAATTGATAAATTGATTTTGGGTGATCATTTGATTTTATCAATTGGACTATAGTTAATTAAATAAATTAATTAACTAGGGGATGATGATTAATTAATTAAATAGTAAATATTTAATCAATAATATCCTAGGATATTACTAAATATGCTTACTTATTGATGTAATCAGATTTAGGTGTCTACATTGTGCATCATGATTACTATAGGTGGAATTGTAGACAATGTCCCTTAAGAATCTTCTATTAATGAAATTTTTGGATATGCTTTAAATTTTTGTGGAGGGCATGCACCATTACAATCTATCTATTTCTATCTCTCAATTCCTCCTCCTCACTCACAGATGAAGATGATGCTATTTTCACAATCCAAGGTTTCAAACTCAAATAAATTCACAACTTGACTCAAATCAAATAAATTCACAACTTGACTCAAATAATTTTTCACAACATACTCATTATGATGACAACACACACTTTAATCTCTTTGAAACTTGACATAAATTGCTCTAAAAAATCACATGAATTATTCTCTTAGTAAACTTCAAAAACTTATTAAATTGAAATGAGATTCAAAATCTACTAAATAGGTTCAAACAGTTGGATTGAGTCTTCAATAAATACTCCATATTATTATTAGATATATACTCAGTGCATCACAATAGTCTCATCTTACTCAGTGAAAATCAATGCATACACATATTTCAACTTCACTCGGTTAGTATCAAGACTTGGTTCATACTGATTTGCACTTGGCCTCTACCAATTTTCAACTCATTACTATAATTTACTCTAGTTCAAACAATAGCATCCATCCTTATGCAACTTTAAGCATGCCGATTTGGACTTTGCATGCATGTAGTATTAGGAAATAATGCATGATATAGAATTTTGAAATATAGTTCCATACATACCTTAACATTTAGTTTGAGATTAGGGAATCACCTTATCCATTGGATTTGGTGATCAAAACTTCTCCATTTGTACTATTGCTCTATTTGACTTTTTTCTCCATGTTTGATTCATTTCATTTCTTACTTCTTCAACATTAACATTTTCCATTCCATTTTTTAGCTAAAAATTTGGTGCTAGTGCTTAGTTCATATAGTCCTTACTTAGATGACTAACCTTGTCACAGTTAGAACATACTAGTCCAAAACTCTCCAGTTTCTAGATCTTTCTTTGAGATGTATCCTAGCACAATTTTCTACAATGTGTCCATACTTTCCACAATATTGGAAATTTACACAAGTATTATAATCCTAACTTATGGCATTACCTTAGGTGTTTTCCTTGAACTTTAGGTC
The DNA here is from genome assembly GCA_028749045.1 of Cupressus sempervirens. Taxonomy (NCBI): domain Eukaryota; kingdom Viridiplantae; phylum Streptophyta; class Pinopsida; order Cupressales; family Cupressaceae; genus Cupressus; species Cupressus sempervirens. The sequence goes on from CM053792.1 coordinate 602,047,550, forward strand.
TCTAATTGTTCTTAGCTTTAGATTTGAAATATTGTGACTTATGACCATATTTCTAATAGGTGTAATAGAATTCTTGAAATCTAGAAGTGGTTGGTACCCTATTGAATTTTTATCTATACTATTGTGCTTAATGACCTTGTTTATTGCAAGTAAAGAAATGGTCATTGAATTTAGGTTTAGGGTTTAGCTTACCATTATTTCTCCTACAAATTTTCATTATATGACTTGGTTTTCCATAGTGATAGCATGAAGGATTCTCGGTTTATGGCTTTGAATTTTCATTCCTTTGTTCTCCTTTCCTTGATGACTCTCCTTGCTTGACACCTAATAAGAACTTGACATAGCCTATTCCAGAGGTGTTATGAGATCTCCTCAACACATTCATCTATCCATTAAGGAATATCGTACCCTTTTTAGGTTTTTCCAATCTCTAAAAAAATTCATTTTCACCCTTCAACTCATTTTTTAATCTATCGTTCTTAGATTTCAGATTTGTAATGTCCAATTATTTTCTTGCAATCTCATGATTTACACTTAGTAATTGATTGAACATGTCAAACTGATTATGAGAGAGATTATTTTCTTCTTTGATCCTTTCATCAAGTCTTGTGACCATCTCTTGTCTTCATCAACCAATGATGTATCATCTTCATGCTTTGTTTTATCTTCCTTAACCTTTTTCTTTTGATCAATCACTTCACATAGCCTTACTACTTGAATTTAATATTCTCTTTTCAATTCCCTAACATCCTCATTCAAGGTATTGTTTATTTCCAATAGATATGCTATTTTTGTATTAGATTCACTAGAACTTCCTTCATCAAATAACTCTTCAATAGTCTCTTCTTTGTATTAGGTGTCATTTTGCTAAATTTCCATATCTTTTCTTCTCTTCAAGGATTTCCTCAATGTCTCTTTTGTGGCCTTGACTTTTTCATAAGAAATTTGAACATCAATCTTTGGTTCTCAATGATCTTTCCTAGTTTGTAGGCTTCCATCTTCAATAACTTTAACTTCCAAGTGGTTAGATTTCTACCAAGATTACACTACTCTGATACCAATTGTTGGAAATATAATAGGGAAAGTATGATACTGAGGAGCGGGATGTTGATTCAGGATATATGAAACTTGTTTAGTTTATACATGAAACATATTGATATCACCACATAAAACCTGTTAGAATATTTGGAATAACTTGGGGGAGAAGAGGGGTGAATCAATTATCCCCATATCCAAATGTATAAATCAAACACTTAAAACTTCAAAAAACCCAATAAATCATTGATTAAAATTGTTCACAATAATCCAACTTATTATTTCCATTATAGCTCATTGCTCTATATGTGTTGACTTGCATAAACTTATCATAGTCAACAATAAACTATTCCTAAAAATAATATGCAGCATAAACACATAAAAAACATCCACACAATGTTTGACACCACAATTATTATGGAAACCCATTTCGGGAAAAATAACTAGTAACATGCTATCACTTTTTCACTCTTTTGAAGTGAGCTTTTTTTGGGAGAAACCTACAAAGCACACTGTTAAGTGTGATGCTATTAAAGGATTTAATCACCTTGTTAGGAGTGAACTAGTTAGAGGACTTAAGAACATTCCATTAGATTTTCACCTTGATTAAAATATTTACAAATGACTATTAGGTCAACCTTATCAAAAGGATTTTACAACTACCACAATGGTTAGAAATTAAAAAACAAACTTTGATTTGATAGCTCATACAACTCACTTTTCAAATTCAAATCTCTAGTCAGATTAACTGCAGTTAATTTAATGGACTCCATCATTCTCATTATCTCAAATCTTCTTGACAACTCCTCAAGAAATCTTTCACCTCACAAATTTTGTACTTCTCCTTGCAATTCTATCCACCACTTGTCTTCAAAATTTTCCAATCCAATAACCAAAAACAATATATCAGATACCTCCTTAAATCACTAGTATAGTTTGACTCATTTTTTGACAAAAAATGGTCTAATTTTTTATCCATGTTGGTCAAATTTTAAACCAATTGCTTTGTCACTATTTTTACCACCAAAATTTTGACCAACTCTTGTATGTGTTAGAATTTTGACCAAGAATTTGGTCAAAAATGACTTTTTTTGTTGTGAGGAACATTGGTCAAAATTTGGACCAATTTTGGTCAAAATTTGCACCAAATATTGGTTGAAATTTTAACCAATGTTGGCCCTTGATTGACAAGAATGCCATACTCATGACCAATGAATTGGTCAAAATTTCCACCAAAGGTTGGTCAAAAGTTTGACCAATACTGGTCCTTGATTGACCAACATGCCAAACTCACAACTAGCATTGGTCAAAATTTTGACAAATCTTTGGTAGAAGTTTCGACCAACATGATTTGTTTAAAAAAATATTATTGGAAGATAAATATCCAAAGTAATAATTGATGGAAGCCTAGTTAGTGATTAGTTTGGATACTTGTCTTCAGGTCTTTGGTGGGTCTAGCACCACCTTGAGATAAGATTTTGTAGACCTATATTGATGTCACTACAAGTGGCTACAAATGGATGAGGTTCTTCAATATTTCATGCATATACAAGTCTAGATGTGATTGTACCTTGATCATTTCCCTCTCATACCCTTGAAAATTCAGCCACTTCAACTAGGGAACATAATCCCCAATATTAACACACCCATGATACACAAAAAAATCCTTAATCACCTTGGAAATAATCTCCCTCGAGACACCCTAATACACTTCAAAATGCTTCTTATGAATGATTATAGACATGAGAATCTTGTAGTCCAAGATGGAGAAGAACCTCTTCATGTTAACACTATTCTATAGTTGAGCTTGCTCAAACAAAGAAGTGACTCATTTACAAAGTTGTTGGGATGTCTTGGGAGGAAAAAACTTGATTCTCTTGGGAGAGAGAAGCTCAAGAACTAAAATCCTTCAAGAAATTCTCAAAAAGAGGCCATATGTAGCCCAAGAAACCATTGAATAATTGTACCCCAAATGTTTCCCTTACAAAAGCTAAGGCTTCAATCCCAAAGCCTTGTCATTCACTATGAAACACTCTCTCACTAACTTTGCAAAGCTTATTATAAAAATAGGGTGGTTGCCAAATTTGACATACATAATTGGTCCATAGCTTTTAGCAAGATAAGATAAGATATGTTTAATTAACCTTTTAATGTCAAGAAAAATATGAAAGTGCCCAATTAGGGGAATACCACTTGGGTCTGGAGGAAGATGGTTCTTGTTATTATAACTTTCAAGGCTTTACAGTAGAAAAAGAGCAACATAAATTGTAGCAACTCCTACCACAGTAAGAGGCCATGTCATTGTTAGCTCCATCTCAAACTTCTATTTTGCTTTGTGAATGCTATTGAAAGTACATTCTATTACAACTCTTATATAATCATACAAATAAAAAAATTTCCATGGGCATGTTCAGACATCTAAGCATCATTAGTAGTGGAAGATAATTGAACAAATTTCATATTTTGAATTTAATTTATCTATCAACCTCTATATCTTTGACAATCAAGATTCTCACATCGTACAACTCAAATTATACAATATACTATAACATGATATTAATTCTTATAAAAAGTGAAAAGTTTTAGACCAAGTCACAATTAGAGATAACAATAAAATATTTCTTCTTGTAATGACCTAGCCCACAATAAAGTCTATGTAATTATCTTTATAAAAGTATCATATAGATTGAAAAAGAAGTCCAAATCTCATCTTCCATTGGTTTTACATAATATGATTATTTTTCTTCTAATAACCAAGTAAATTTAGTGATCTCAATTTAAGATAATTTCAATGATTGCTAACTTAAGGTGGCTCTACAAAAATGCTACAACTATACATCAAAAACAAGTTATGTAGAAAAAAATTATTTTTCAAATAAATTTATTTACAAAGAACAAAAAAATACAACCCATTGTACCACATACATTTTCTCAATAACTTCCAATCGCTCCTCCCTTTTTCTCCCACCTATTACCTCTCCAATATGTGAAGTAGTGCACATATCATTGGGTTTAGCTCAATCCTAGAGAATTACATCATGGTTAATGTGCAGTTTATTTCTTACATCTAGGCTCACTACCTAAACATATCAAGAGATGATGCACCTACTTTTGGTAAAAGTACATCCATGGCAGCAATAGTCCTATCATCCTCATTAAGCTGCATGTAAAATGCCTTGATCATTTTTGGATAGTTGTACATAATAAATGGCATTTTGAATATCACCTTAGTTGAATAGTTGCATCAATTGGATACTAAAAATATCATACATTTCCCCAAAAGTTGGATCCAAAGCTCTCATGAAAGTGGATAGTGCATGTATGATCATATTTTTTTGTCAATGATTCTAGCATATTCCAAAACAAATATGGGAATATTATGTGTTTCATACATTTCATGCTCTAATGCTAAATCAATGCCCCATTCTACCTTGTTCTCAAATTTCTTATTTGTGACCTACTTATTTGCAAATAGATGAAAAATTCTCAATTCCTTATTGTCTTTAAAGTTTGATAAGTCAAGAAATGTAAATAATAATATATGGCTCTAACTACTTGAAAAATAAGTATAACCTTCTCTAATAGTTGAACAACCTTTGTATAGGTAGTACAGTAAAATGGAGTTTAAAGTAATTTGTGAAGGCAATCTATGTCAGTATGTTTGATTCTTTGGTTTATGAATTTCATATCATCAAAGCAATTATCAAGAAACCAGTGACAAAGGAATTTCACATAATCTTTTGCACAATTCATGTCATCTTGTAAATGTGATTACAAAACATTCTATAGTCAAACCAACCATAAAATATTTGTAAGATTTTATCAATCTTCATCATCCCAATATCATTTATGATATGCACTAGTTATTTAAATCCAATTAAAAGATCTCAATTTTTTCATAGTATTTTTTCTTAGGCATCAACTATGAGAATCCAATTTACAATGAATCATGTCAGATAACATACGAAAATGAGTAGAATAAACCATTGACATGCTCCCCTATCCATGAATCTATAAAAAAAATTAATGAAAAAGAATATTATTGGCATAGGCATACTAAATACATATATCTATAAATTTTGAACATATATAATCTAAAAAAGACAACATTCATTAAGTTGCATTTAAATCTCCCTTCTTCCAATGGGTTAGCATCCCCTCAACAAGATCACTTTTCTGACAAGTTTAAGGGATTGAATGAGAATTAGACTAAATTTTATTAGTATTAGCTCTCTTCATAACTATTTATTCTCTTTACACTACTCCCCACATAATTTGGTCACTCTTGACCCTCATAGACAAACAAATCATTGTAAGGGATTTATGGATGCATAATGATAACACTCACCCACACAAAATTCTCCAAGTTGATCCTCATTTATGTTGCACATGGTTATTTCTATTTTTGTCATACTATCATAAATTTGGGATTTCAAGTTAGAATTAATTGAATAAATGTTAAAGGTATAAATTTTGAAATAATAGGTCATGGGGAAGAAGTTAAAAGTAGAAAGCATAATATACTGGCTTTGTATATGTTGATTCACTTGTTACTATAACAATATTATGTGTTATGCACGAGACTCAACATAATATGTATGAACAAAGTTTAATTGAATTTTGATTCTCTCTTTATCTGTGTGTAATGTTCTTGGCATAATACATTGGTGCAAGAGCACCCTGACTATTCCCATGGAATTTTGGATCATAGTTAGTATGTCCTAGAGTCATGATAGGTTAGTGAAATAGTTATTTCAATTCATGTAATTAGGTGTTCAATTAAGGTCATGTTGACCAAGGTTATGTTTCAGTCAATATTGGTCAAAGTGAGTCAAAGACCATAAAAGTGGAAAATGCCATGCAAGGCCATAGATAGAGTAAAATGTAGTGTTAAAATATAATTATAAGCCTTTGGACCTATTTAAGGTGCCAAGTAGGCATGTAGGAGCATTAAATGCAAAAATGCAAAAGAAAAGAGTAAAATGTTGCTATGTTGTCAAAACTTTTGCTGACAATATGTTGTAACATGACAAGTTTTTGGAAGATGGAAGGTCAACCATCTTGGATGAGCTCTTTGGGGATGTGAAAGGTCATGCTATTACATAAAAAACATAATCTCATGTATAAGATAGAGAGTGAGATGTGGAGAAGAAAGGTTAAGGTATGGTGTGTGGTTTTGTATAATAAAAAATAATTTGTTTTTGTGAAATCTATTGGTGTACTAGTATTTGACTGTATTCCTAGTATCTTCTTCTTTATTTCATGGATGTAATAATTCACAAGATTTCTATATAGTGGAATATAATATAGAACTAATGATGATGCTAAACATGTGCCTAGTATCATTGGGCTATTACGAAGATCTAACTACCTATTATTTTAGACAGTAAATGTTGTACACTTTCAGAGTGTTGTACCACACTGGTTGCATGTTTTCATTGTGTAAATATTAGGGAAGGTTTAAAGGTTTGTGTTATTATGTGAGATTTATCTATCATGGGTCTACATCATAACCTTGATTCCTATAAAGGAATGGACCAGGAACTAATGAGTATCTACTGCTCCATGGAAAATATAGTAAATCAACACTCAAGAAATGTGATAGAGGCTTATGCATAAGATGCATGGTGTTTGTGGGGTTGCAGTCATTTATGGAATGCTGAAGAATCCATTTTAATATTTTGGTAGGATAAATAATGGATGTTTGAATTAGTTTCTTAAAACAACAATGAAACCCTTAAATATACTACTCCAACCAAAGCAGGTTATACAGAACAATTAAGAGCAAAAAAGCGAAAAAAGGAAAAAGGAGAAGAATATATATGACTCAGAGTGGAGATTGTTTTAGAATCATATCAATATTTGGGAAAATTTGGAGGAGGAGGTTCTATGCTTGTCAATTTACTTTCTCCATTCTCTAAAAGAAAAACTTTCACTAATCCCCAAGTTATATGTACATCATGGTGGCAATGTATCAACCAAGATCCCGTCCATCCAAAATAAAAATATTTAGAGATCCAAACATTATGAAATGATGATTACATTAATAAAATTAATGTAGAACGTAGGGATAGATTTTTATTTTAAAAAAATATAGAATTGGTTGTTTATATATATTAATCTAGCAAAAAGTATTATTTTTATTCAAATAAGGAAGAGCACTAGGATCATTGATGGATCCTTAGATGGAATTGAAAAAAAAATGGCCTTCTAAGGTCATTAAAAATTTTAATGAGAATTTTCATGGTTATTAATATTGTTTTGATCATAAATTGATCTTACTATAATCACAATACTAAATGTAAGTGTATTGGCAATGCTTAGGTACCTAGGGGTTACTAGGAAAGGATTATGGTTTGATCCTAGGTTAGGTCATTGGGAAATGATAAATAATGGTTTTAAATGATGTAATAATCTTATTGAAGCCTCTAATTGGTGTTAAAAGCAATACAAGTGCAATAAGTTGTAAAATTCCTATATTGGCCATATGAGCCTAAAAATACTTAATTAGAGTTAGTAGGGGTTTGTAGTAAGGGTTTATGAGTAAGTTTGGTTTTAAAGGTTGTTCTTAAACCTTTTAGAAGTTTTTTTAGATGTCTTGGAATGGTGTGTTGTAGAGTTGACAACTTTTTTTGTCAACTTGACAACAAATTACTTTTTTTTAGTTGGTAACAATCATTTTAGACTGGTATTGATGCAGAGGGGGTATAGTGGTATGAAAGCCCAATTAGTAAGAGTAAGGAAAGTTTAAAAACCTACAAGTTAAAATAAAAGGAAATGACCCTAATGCATCTAACAAATGAATTATTATTGAAGACCTTTCCTAAAAAGAGTAGGTAGGATCACTTTGGGAAACTGTCTCCATTTTAGCGCTTTTCCTAGCAAATGAGGCCTCCTAGGTGATGGATTTGCAAAGAAACTACAAGAAAATATTACTCAAAAACTCTAGGACTCTCTAAAGTCTCATTAAATGGGTTGAATTAAAGGAATCCTCAGTCAATTTAAACATAGTGACCTTGCAAGTATAAAAGCCCCAAACTATGCTTCAAAAACCCTGAAAACTAGGGCTTCTTCAATGTATGCTTTCACAACATTTTTTCCAGCCAATGGTGGATGGAATTTTTTTTTCTCAACCTATATAAACACAATCAAAGATGAAATTGACCCCTCCTTAAGGCCAATGTGTCACTGCTATAACTGACCCAATAAGTGCCATGCAAAAACCTTGAAATTAGTATGGCGATCACAAAAATAACGTACTTCTCCCTCAAAAATGCATATCAAATGGTTTTTTTATTATTATAATTGTCAAAAGAAAACTCATTCCATGAGAATTAGGGGCCTAGATCCATTGAATGACCATTCTTCAACAAAATTGTCAAAACTGCCTACAAAATCTAGATAATGCTATGATAGTCAGCAATAATGAAAGGTAATACTACTACAAAAATTTAATCAAAGCATGAAATGAAACATTAAAGAAAATATAAATGTCCTCTCTTCATCCAAAGTCAAGTTTCTTTTAGACACACCAAAAAAAAAGAACAAAACTCATAAACATTCCCAAGATGGAGAGTTTTCTCATTAAAATTTGCTTATAGTCCATACCATTCAATTTTCTGTCCATACAATTGAATTCCTTGCCATATATAACCTCCATATAATGCTCCAAAGTAAATTTGGTTAGTATAAGGGTCATTACCAGGCTTAATAGCCAAGAAAATCAATTATATATGTTCATTTATCTATATATTTATCAAATAAAAACTATTTAATATTAGCTTGATAATCATGCAAAGCTAACAAAATAAGAAACAAGATAGTAACTGAAGAGATACAATCACATAAAGTTGGCCACACAAACAGATGGAATTCTAGCATCTACTACTACTCGACATACCATAGATACACCATCTAACACCTATTTTACAAAAAAACATGAGATTCAGTTGGTTACAAATTATATCTTCTCCATAGATTCATGTTAAACATCTACACTTTATAAGTTATCATTCAATGAAATCATGAACAAATGAAAATAAAATCTACAACTAACAATGCTCATGCATGACAGTCCTTTACATGAATTTAACAAAGTGGCAAGAGTAATTGATGCCTGATAAATATGAAATAAGGATAAAATTACATACACAAATTCAAATTGGGAATTGGGTAGTTTAAATAGATGAACAAATGTAAAATTGAGGATAAAATCTTTGCATACTCAACACCAAATCAGCCTTTATTGGCTTTAGTTGCATACGTGAAATGCTGGCCTCAGATCCTCACACACACTTTAACACAGTCATTACCTGCAAGATCATCCTGGAATAAACATTGTATTGTTTATTCAAAAAGTCTAGTAGAGCGACCTATTTCCTTCTAACTAGAAGGATTATGCCTTTTGTTCTTAGAATGACAAGTGAGCAACCAAACCTCTAGAATGAAGGATTTTAATCTATATGAGAGATGCAAGATTAATCTAGATGAGAATGCATGATTAATTTAAGAAATAAAGAAACATATTATGCTAAATGGATGCATATTTAAGCTAATATGAGATTGCAATGTAAGAAATAAAGCTATGCAAATGTGAGAAAAGTGAGTAAGAATCCCAACATAAGTTCAACACAAATTCCAAAATTCATCCTCAGTAATGAGCAGTGGAGAGCTTCTTTTATAGAATCTAAGAAATGATTGATAGTTGAGATTAAGCAAAATCGATGATCAAGATTGAAGAGAGAGCTAGTCATAAAGGTAACTTCCTCATGAAAAGGGAGTTAATTGGTTGCCTTTGAGTGATAAAAGGAGCTAATTGACTGCCTTTTGAGTGATAAAAGGAGCTGACTAATTGCCTTTTGAGTGATAAAAGGAGTTAATCAATCACCTTTTGAGTGATAAACGGAGCTGATCCCTTTTTGAGAATATTTAATTTAATAAAATAGAATATGTTCTCCCAAATAGATAACATTAATTAATTGAATAATTAAAATCAATAATTAAGAAGAGGAGATATATTATTAAATTAAATGTATTTAATTCCTTTGTACATTAGCTTAAGAGGTAATTTTAATTTAATTAAAGTAGAACACTTGTAATTAAATTAAATCAACAAGTTTTGTAAATTTAGCTTAAAGAAGTATTTTTAATTTAATTAAATTAGAACACTTATAATTAAATTAATTTAAATCAATAAGCTTATGTAGCTAATTTGAGTCGATACTTAGGAATTAAATAAATAATGTGATTAACGCAGATTAGGGTTTTCTACATTTTGACACCTATGTCAAGTAGTGATTATCAGCATTAGAATTACCTAGTAAAATAGGACTTAATTATGAGTAAGTGAATAAACCAAGGTTGGTTAATATGGCAATGTGCCAATTTTGGGGTCTTACATTTGTTCCTCTTTGAATGAATATGCGAGAAACATGCTTAATTTAAAGAAATTTAGAAGTATAGATTAAGAAATGAGATTGGTTTTCAATTTGATGATAGAAACACCTATCAATAATATTTTAAAGGTTATCTCCAGAATGGAGCTTAACCTTAGGGGATCCAAATAGAATGTCTAAATAACAAATTTGATAGCACAAAGATTGTCAAATTTCATAGAATTGTTCCCAAGATGAGACTCAACTCTCAGGAGTTGGGGTTTAGACTATTTGGATATCTATCCATTTAAAACATGACAAGATTAAAGATGATTTACAGAATTATCCCTAGAATGAGGCTTAATTCTCAACAAGAGTTAGGATTTTCTCCAGATCAAAGCTTAATCTTTAGAAAGAATTTGGAATTATTTCTAGAATGGAACTTAACCCCCCGAGTCCAAATAGAACACCTAAATACTTTTCCATAAAAGATAGTAAGATCTAATTATGATTCATAGAACCATCCCCAGGATGAGGCTTGATTTTTAGCATGTAGGATTTAGACTGTCTCGATACCCATTCATCGAACTTTGACCAAAAATGTTATAAGATGTGATTAATTGATCAAAAGGTGACATAGATGTCAGATAGCATGGATCAAGATGCCTTGAGTGACAATATGCCTCAAGTGATGAGGAAAAAAGATTCATATTGAGTTAGAATTCACAAATTCAATGATACAATCATCATGCCTCCTTAGGAATGAAATCAAAAAATGACATACCAGAAATAGGTTGTAACATAGTATCATAAGAAATACTAAAGAAATTTAAGATTCAGAAGAATATAGAAAGGAATAGAATGATCAGAAGAAAATTTGAAGCTAATTTGAAGTGATTTTGAGATCTAAAAGGACCAAAAGTTGATCAAAGTTGATTTTTTTGCAAAATTTGTTCAAAATTTTGAAGAGTGTGATTAGAAAAGATTCCAAGATTCACCAAGTATCAAAAGAATGGACTACACATGCATTTGATCACATCAGTCCCAAAATTTTAAAATGTGATTTTGAGCTATTTAAGTCTATCAGATTTAGAATTTGATGCCAAAAATGGATTTAGAGTAGCCAAATTAGCTAGGGGTGATTTTTGTACAAATCGAAGCACTTTGAAAAATTAGGTCAAAACCTATATAAGGGTCCAAAGGTTCATTTTCAAATAATTTGTACTTTTTAGTGAAGAAGAGAGCTCTAAGGTGAAGATGGTGATCTCCATGCATCTATATTAGTTTGAGTGCTCTCGATGACACAGCTAGCAGACAGACTATGGACCTCCAATGGCTGGTTGATAACCTTGCCCTATGTTCACTTTTTAAGGCATTTTGAGGCATTTTAAGCGCATTTTAAGGTTTTTAAACTATTTCTCAATTGGTCCTTATGTAGGGATCTTGTTCTTCATGTGAGGGTGATGTATCTTCACACTAAGATTCACCACTCTAGTGTTTCTTTGTGCACAATGGTGACATTTCTCATGAGGGAGATACCCACCTTTTTCATGAAGAGTTTAGATTTGTGGGTGCACTTTGCTTATTGCTTGAGAACTCCACACGAGAAGATTTATTTTCTTGCATGATGTAAAATCTTGTGCGAGAAAGTTCTTTCTCGTGTGAAAAACTAGTGCCTTTTGCAAAATTTAAAGTTCAATTTTATGGTGTTTTGTTTTACTTTTTGAGCAAAAACTATTCATTTGCCTATTGTCATTGGTCATGTGTGTAGGTTACCTTTGATGACATTAGATTTAGGTGCTACTATCTACCATATGGAGCTCTATTACGAAGACTTGATGATGTCGACATGGAACATATAGACAAAATGGTGCTATCACATTTATGCTAGATCCTAGAAGTGCTAGTGAATCATGGCTTACTAACTGCATTGGTGGAGCATTTGCATTTGGAAATGAAAACCTTCCACCTACCCTAGGGAGAGATGATTGTGACTCCTAAGGATATATATAATATCCTCTACATACCCTTCCACACACTAAGGGTGGTCTACAACACAATACCAAGAGTGGGTATAGAGGCACTATAGGCCATCTTCCAATGAGACTTGACCATAGGGTGAGTGATCACATGGGATGAGTTGGTCCATACATATGGTCCTACTCATAGATTGGCATCAATTTTGGCTATTTTCATTAGTTGTTTCATGGTTCTTGATAGAGGATAGCACAGATTAGAGTGTGGATGGGGTTAGATGCTTTGAAGGATGCTAGATGCACTAGAGAGATTCAGATAGAGTCAGTGCATGCTCACGCACATGTTCCACAAGATGCATGAGATTGTATAGCATGAGAAAAAGAGTATGGCCACCAGGATATATGTATTATAGATCTAGACATGGGAGCATCTTCCAGTGACATGTCCTATTTTTGAGGATGAGAGGCAGCCCACAGAGCCATATATTGCTTTTTCATTTGCCCGAGGAATCTGTTGAAAAGTGATGTGAGCAAAGTGTTTTGTCAAGTCATCCACCATGTATTTATAAGGGATCAGTTTCTCATCTTTTTTCTGATATACATCATTGGTCTAGTTGATTATAAGCTTTGAATCACCAAAGATATTTTATTCATCCACTTTCCACTCAACTACAATCTTCATGCCATTAATGAGAGCTTTATACTCTACAATATTCTTTGTACAAGGAAACAAAAACTTGTACAACTTAGGCAATGGATATTTTTGTGGTGTGATAAACAAGAGTCCAACACTTGATCCCTATTGTGTGAACAAACCATCAAAGAAAACCATCCAAGTTTGATGTGTAAGTGTTAGAATTTATTCATCAAGAAAGTCAATGTTGAGTGTAAGAGTGCTTTCCATTGGTGCTTCTGCTAATTCATCAGCAATTACTTGTCCTTTGATAGCCTTTCATTCAACATACTAAATGTCAAACTCACTTAGTATTATGACCCACTTAGCCAATATCCCTGTTAGAGCTACCTTTCTGAGAATTTACTTTAGTGGATCAATTTTAGCAACAAGTCACATAGTATGAGCAAGCATGTAGTGTCTCAACTTTTGAGAAGCAAAGACAACTGCCAGGAAAGCTTTCTCAATGATGCTATAATTCATTTCATAAGAAATTAGCATGCAACTCAAATAGTAGATAGCTCTCTCCTTGTTATCATTGTATTCTTTTGCTAGCAAGATACCTAAAGATGATTTTATTGCTTAAATATACAAGATAAGAGGCTTCCCATGAATAGGAGGCATCAAGATCAGTGGATTAGATGTTAGTGTAGTTTTTTATTTTTCCTATTTTGCTAGGTTTTTTCTACACTTTTAATAGTCTCGCTTAGGTTAATAAAGCATGTCTTATTACGTGAATGGTTGTGAGGTGTCACCTTCCTACATGTGAGCATCCATTAGCTATCTTGGGAAGATACTTTGCTATCTTTAGTCCGATAGATGGTTGCTCCTCATTGGTTGGTGTTGCCACCTCCTCCCTCTTCCTAGCCTATATAAGCATGCTACCTGACTTGTATTTGTATCTCTTGTTTTTCCATCCTCTTAATGCTATTTTTCTTCCAACATTTGCATTACTCTCTTGGAGACTAACTCTATGATGCCATTTTGATTTTGTATCATTTGCATTCATAGTTTAGATATTTATTCTTTGCACTAGTTTTCTGGGTTGTTAATCTTATCAGATTCTAACATGGTATCAGAGCTTTTCTATGTGCAAGAGTAGATTTTAGTTTCCTTATTTGAGAGATTCGGGGGGGGGAGCTAATAAACTTTTTTATAGTTTTTTGAAAAATGAAGTATGATCTTCTCTTGCATCTTCGGATGATCCTGAGAATCAGAAAAGATTTGACAAAAATAATTTTTCTCTAGGGTTTCAATCTCAAATCTGACAACCAACTCGCATATTTGGAGTTTTCAATCAGTATTGCAGGTTTTAGCATACCATTGATGGACTTAGAAAGCTGATCCAGCATTTGCATGTCATATTTTGGTTGCTGGAGTCATTTTCTATTTTTGGAGCCATTTTTTACTATTAAAGGCATCCAATTTACACTATAGCAGCATCTTCTGTAGATCAAAAAGAAAAATGCTTTCTGGGTTTTGTTTGTAGCCCCGAAGAACCATCTGGGTATCTTTTAAATTTTGCATGCAAGCTATATATTTTTCAAAATTGAGCATGAAAGGCTACAGCCATACCCCTCTTCGTTGGCAGTCGCAGATTTGAACGCAGTTTTCAAATGTCTCATTCTTTCTCATACGGACTGTGATTTTGATGGTTCTTTTTATGAACTTGGCTATTTTTTTGTGCTCTATCCACTAGTGGAGTTGTTTTTTTATTTTCATGCATGAATTCTTCAGAAATTGCAGATTCTCAGTCATGGCTATGCACAGTTCTCATTTTGGAAACTTTGGAGGATCATAACTTTCTCATACAACATCGTATCGAGGCGATTCTTTTTTTGAAAGTGCATGATTTTTTGAGTAGATCGTAGTGGTGCTATTTGTTTCTTTGATTATTATGCCCAAGTTTCACTTCTAGCATATGCTCTTCATGAGGGTTTGTAATGCATTGAAATCAAGACCACTAAGTATTTCTTTCTAGTGGTAGTTGTAAATGCACTAAAATAAAGTGCCAAATCATATTTCTTTAGGGGGGGTTCTTTGATTGAGTAAAAAGGGGGGGGCATTGTCGCGGCTGGGTTCTCTTCTTTTTAGCATTTCTTTGCATTTCTTCATCTTGGATCAAAAAAAATTCCCATCCTAACTCCATACAATTACTTTGAGTGGAAATCGCGCATGAAAATTCACTTAAAGAAAGCTGGATTAAATAGGATAACTATGGGACTTGAAACTGAACCTGCTAAATATGAAGATAAGCCTAAGTGGTTTAACAAATGTGATGAGGCATATGGAACATTGTGTTTGTCTATTTCTCCTAACTTACTATTTCACATTGAGTCTTTGGATACACCAAATGAAGTATGGACAAAGCTAGAAACACTATTTGGCACACAAGATTAAATGAGGGGTCATATGTTGGAAAATGAACTAATTAGTTTATGTCCAGGCAATTTCAACACAATCCAGGATTTGTTCACTAAATTGAAGTCACTAAGGTTGTAGTTAAAATAATGTGGAATTGAAAAGAAATATGAACAACTGATTCTTAGTATTCTCTCTAAGCTAAGTTTATAATATTCGGTGTTTGTCTCTACCTTCTATGCTACTAAGGGTGCACTTGGTACTCAATTCACCATGCCATCTTTAGATGATTTTGCTTTCAATCTCACTCGAGAATAGGTCAAGCTAATCCAGATGGGCACTCTTACGTCCTCTAAGTCACATGTCTTGGCTGCCAACCAAGGCACAAAAGAACAACAATGACAATGTAGTAACAACAATAGTAAGGACAAGAAACAAAAGAATAGCGAGGAGAAGAAGGATCAAATATCAATTTCTTCAAAAGCAACTATTGATACACCATCTTCCAAGGGTGATAAGCCTAAGAAAGAAAAGGTCAAATGTGCCTATTGTAAAAGACCTGGTCATGATGAACATAAATGTTTGCAGAAACAACTTGATCACTTGACATACATTCTTGAGAAGAATAATATCAGTGTTCCTGAGTCTATCAAACAAAGTTTTAATGAAGGGTCTAACAAGGAAAAAGAAAATAGCAAGGGGAAAGGAAAGGGCAAGGCCCTTTTTGCAGTTGCTTCCTCACCATCCACTTGGGTTCTTGATTCAGGTGCTTCACACCACATGGCTTCATCTAAGGAAGAACTTGCATCCTTGGAGCCGTGTACTATGCCTTATTTTTTGATGGGTGATAACACTTCTATTGAGGTGTGTGGAAGAGGGTCTATTGATGTGGGAGATGGCACATTCCATGATGTTCCTTGTGTACCCTCATTGTCAACTAATCTCCTATCGGTACACCAAATCACTCACACAGGTTTAGGCAAGCAGGTTGAGTTCACTCCTGATTCAGTGGAGATACGTGAGTTGCACAATGATTCTACAGTTGTAGTTGGTAGAGTAGATCATCAGTCACGACTCTATATGTTTTTTCACTTTGTTCCTGATCCTCCTTTGACTATTTCACTCACTCACTCTAATGATGTGAGCAGATTATGGCATGAGCGATTTGGCCATCTTAACTTCCACTACTTGCATCAGCTTAACTAGTAGAGCATGGTCACAGGGTTGCCTTCTACTTTGACATTGGAGTCACTCGGAATACATGATAGATCTTCTTATGGGTCAGATTCACTTGAGTAGTCTTCTACCTCCACTTTTGATGCAGAGAGTGATTTAGAGGACTCAACTCCTTCCTCTCCTCATCATCATTCACAGGTTGATGATTCTCCTCTAGATTCTCCATCTTCTGGTCCACTTTGGGATAGACACACCTTGCAGTTTGCAGGTGATTGGGTTGGGGATCCATCAGACACCAAGTAGACTCGTTCACAATTCAAGGATGCTCTACATATCTTCATTGCTACTGCCTAAAATCCACAGTCCTTTCATGAGGCTTCTGGTATTTCTGAGTGGGATACAGCTATGTAGGAAGAGTATAGTTCCTTGATGAGGAACCACACTTGGGATCTTGTCTGTTTTCCTAAGGGAAGAAAACTTGTTCGATGTAAGTGGATCTATTGGACAAAATTTGCAAGCTTTGCTGGGGGTGTGGGATGCTTCATCTTTTGGGAGGGCCTCTTCCTCTCACTTGGAGTCCTAATTTTCTTTGGGGAGTCTCTTTTCTCTCTCTTTTGGGGGAATTTTATGTACATGGGTACCTCATCAGGCTTGACTTGTTGGGACCCATTTCTACATCCACCTAAGCTTCGCTTATGGGGGGGTGTTCGTGTAGTTTTTTATTTTTCCTATTTTGCTAGGTTTTTCCTACACTTTTAATAATCTCACTTAGGTTAATAAAGCATGTCTTATTAGGTGAATGGTTATGAGGTGTCACCTTCCTATATGTGAGCATCCATTAGCTATCTTGGGAAGATACTTTGCTATCTTTAGTTCGATAGATGGTTGCTCCTCATTGGTTGGTGTTGCCACCTCCTCCCTCTTCCTAGCCTATATAAGCATGCTACCTGGCTTGTATTTGTATCTCTTGTTTTTGCATCCTCTTAATGCTATTTTGCTTCCAGCATTTGTATTACTCTCTTGGAAACTAACTCTATGATGCTATTTTGATTTTGTATCATTTGAATTCATAGTTTAGATATTTATTCTTTGCACTAGTTTTTTGGGTTATTAATCTTATCAGATTCTAACATTAGAAAGGTATTGCTTTATCTATGTTAAGATTTGCTCACAATCTTGATTCTAGTTGTACTTCACATTTTTATGTAGCATCTTGGTAAAAGGTTGTGACCTATTTGGTAGCTATGAGATGAACCTACATATGGATTGGAGTCTTCCTTGTAATACCCTCATCTAGTTGATATTATGAGGTTGAGGCATGTCCATGATAGCTTGAACTTTCTCTAGATCAACCTCAATTCCTTTCATAGAAACAATGTAGCCAAGTAGTTTCCCAGATGTCACACTAAATTCACACTTCTTGGGGTTAATTCTTAGACTACATTTTTCCATGTGATCCAGGATAGGTCCTAAATCTTGAAGATGAGTATTGCATTTTGCACTCTTAACTAGGGTATCACCAACATAATCCTCCATATTTTTATGTATCATGTCATGAAAAATTGTAGTAACAACCCTTCTATATGTAGCACCAACATTTTTCAAGAAAAATGGCATCACATTTTAGTAGAAAGTTCTCCATGCACAAGGGAAGGCAATCTTTTCCTAATCTTCTAGTGCAATTTTGATCTGATTATAACGAGAAAACATTTCAATGAGTAAATACATTTCATATCCTATCATCATATCCACTATCATATCAATATTGGGGAGTGGAAAATCATCCTTTGGATAGGCTAAGTTTAGATCTCAAAAATCTGTATAGACTTTGAAAGATTTATCATACTTGGAAACTAGAATGATGTTTGATATTCATTCAGCATAATCAATAGCCTGGATAAAACCAACTTTCAAAATCTTTTCTAGTTCAACTTTTACAAGAAATGCAACATGAGATACATTTTTCTATGTTTTTTTTTAACTATTTTAACTCCTAGTGTAATGGACAAGTGATGTATTCTAAGATCAATATCTAATCCTAACATGTCTAAAAATGTCCACTCAAAGTTTATCTTTTTCTCTTGGAAAAATGCAATAAACTCCTCCATTTCTTCTGTAGATAGTAACTATACAAGATGTATCATGTGAGGATGTTCTTCTATTCCCAAAATGACTAACTGCATTGGTTCTATCAACACTGATGATCTTTCCTAGAAATGACTAGGAAGTGCATCAAATATCTCATCCACAGGTGCCTTAGAGAGGTTTTCACTCTTGAATACATCTTTTATTTTTACTTTTTTAGGTTCCAACACTGACACAATGTAGTTTTCACCATCAAACCTTTTATTTCTTTTCTTTTTGATTGCATGGCTAATATATTTGATGTTAGCTTCAGTCATGTTGGCACCTTGTTCGCTCGAGGAAGACGTTACAAGTTTGACAATGTTAAGGTAATAGGAAAGAGCATAGTTATTCTAAAATGTTGGGACTTTTCTAGATGCATTAGAATTCTAGTCTTTGATCTTAGAATAGGAAAGTGAAAGAGAAGTGACGGGTTCAATAACATTTATAGTATAATCATCAAGTGCTCGGACAAGTAATTCAAGACCTAGAGTGGCTTTGTCCATAAGTGTGTTTGAATATCTCTAAGTTATAATGTCATTAATCGAAGACTCAATGACACTAGTCAAATAGGACCCATCTAACCTAACTCTAGATGCTTCACCTACTTTGAGGAGGTTTTCATAAACATGAACTTGATCTATATCTTTGTCTGTAGTTGCCTCGGAGAGAGCCAAATTCATATTCCTTAGAATCTATGCTACATGGTGACAAACTGTAGAGTTCCCTGACAGTGATAGGGACAAACTCTCCTTCATCATCTAGATTTTTACAAAGATAATCAATATGTAAAGCACAAGTAGACTCTTCTTGTTCTTGTTGGGTATAATGTGAATCAGCAAAGTTATCAAAAGAAATACTATCACCATCCATGGTGCTAACACGTGGTACAAAATCATCAAGTTCAGTAAAGAATTTAGCAAGATCATCAAGAATGGGATAATTATAAGGATCCTCATCATCATCATCATCATCATCTTCATGGTCATCAGACATAGCTTGTGGCTCATCTTCAAATGAATTTTTAGGTTTTAGCACAAATTTGTTGATCCCTAGATGGAAAGGAATCTTCTTGAATCCTAAACCAGATGTATCTTGGTTTGTCCTAGCTATCACTTTGATCAGATCAATTAGACGATTTTTTTTGCATGCAATAGGGCCAGTTCCCTTGTAGCCAAAGTGTTTCATGAGTTTAAGACCTAGACCATACTTCTCTTGAGTAATCTCATGAGACTATTCTATGAGGTCAACTAGAATTTCCTCTTTGTATATCCATGCAACAATAACTTTATTTTCACTTTCCTCCCCAAGAGGGATAGTAACCTTGACAAATGTACCATTATACTTGGTTTGAGTTTTCAACACAAAAGGTATCTTCACTTCAAAGGGTCTCCCATAATGATGGGGAGATTCAGGAAGAGATGTCGATGATAGAACGAGTTCCATTAGATATTCACCCAATCTAGTTTATTTTAGCTTTAGTGACTACTCGATTTTCTTTAGCTTGTTATCATGATAATGTGTAGACTCTCTATTGGTACATACAAAGTTTTTAGAAAATTTCAACATGTTACAGGTATAGCTAGTGCTTGTAGATAGTGACTTCAGAGCCATGAAATGGGAATTTTATGAATTGATGATAAGTGGAAGCTACAACTTGCATCTCATGTATCCATGGCCTTCCTAGTAGAATATTGTAATATAAGGAAATATCTAGAACTTGACAAGTGACATCCCTTTCGATAGGACCAAACCAAAGAGGTAACACAACAAGACCCAAAGAATTCTGGTAGACTTCATCATACACTTTGATAGTTATCCTGCATCAATGGTCAACAAAATCTTCATAATATTCTAATTGTCTAAGAAAAGTAGCAAAGACAATGTTTAAACCAGCTCCATTATCAGTAAGCACATGTTAGACACATTTCTAGTGTATCATAACCTCCATGTGTAGAGGTTGATTATGTGGGTGATTTAGTGAATTGTTGTCTTCCTCAGAAAAAGTCATAAAGTAAGGTGAAGTTAGATGACCTACCATAGATTGGAACCTCTCAATACCAAGATCTCAAAGATCATGATTTGAGCATTTGTTCACTATAACTAATCAACTATACTATAACTAGCAAGTTGTGTTCCTTTGTCAGATGAACTAGTAAGAGGTTTATCTTTGTTTTGTTCTATCTCAGGAGCAAAAGGTGCAAGGCCTTTTTATACTATCTTGGTGCCAAAATGTGTAACAACGTTTACACAAGTTTTTGATGACTCATTGTCAGATGCATTGGAAGTGGGACCCCTTAAGACAAATAGTGTCTTAAGTTTTATTTTATCTTATTTACCCTTGATGGTGATAATATTAGAATACTCCACACTTACTGGTTCAACCATTTAGACTATCTCATCATCATTGTTAGAGTATGTATAGTTGACCTTGTTTTTAGGTTTTGGTTTTGATTTTTCTCCTTTTTCATGAGGGAATGGCCCCTTGAAAGCCTTGTGATCCAAGTTCTTGTTATGTTCATCCACCAAAATGTCACTGTCATCGATTAAATCTTGGACTTTGTGATGCAAGTGATATAGTTACCAGTTTTATGACCCTTTTTTTTGTGGTATTTGCAAAATAAAGTTTCATTCCACCATGGTGGTTGTTTTTGTGGATCATAAGGATGAGAGTTTTCTAATGGAGAAATGAGTTTTTTTATAATAAGGTCTTGTAAACCATATTCAAAGGTTCACCAAGATGTGTAAAGTCTTGTATGAGGTGTGTAGCCAATGAGTTCCTTGGTTTGTTTTCAGATGTCTTATTGTTAGGAGGAGGTTTCTCAACATTCTTGGATGCTTTGAGATTGCCTATAAGATTAAACACTACCTTAGCTGGTTTAGGAGTAACATTGTCAACAACTCCATCATGTACAACCTCTTGGTTTTTGTCTGCATATCTAGACTTGTCTTATTAGAGGTTGATCCTTGTTTAAGATCTTTTTGAAGGGTTATTTCACTCTTTTTGACCATGAATTGTTCTATCTAGATAGCTTGTATAACCATGTTTTTGAAGGTATGTGGACCTTGAAGTTGTACTCTATACCCAAAATTAGGTAGGAAATTATCCATAAAAATACAAAGTTTTTCTATTTCAGGGATCTTGCATGACTATTTGGTGTAAAGTTGTCTCAATCTCTAAAGGACTATGAGGAAGGTTTCCTCAACTCTCTACTTAAGGTTACACAAGTCTCAAATATTAAGAAAGTGTTGTATGTTGTGAGAGTAATGTTGGACAAACAAGCTATCAATTTCATTAAATATTTTGATACCAATAGGCAAATGTGAGAACCAATGCATAACCTGATCACCTAGACTACTCAAAAATAAATGCATGAGATATGTCTAATTATGAATAAATTCCCTAGACAAGGCACCAAAATACCACAAATGATCTTAGGGATTAGTGGTTCCAAAGTATTTGTCATACTTAGGTAACTCAACTCCTCTTGGAAAAGAAGGCATGTCTATACTCTTGTCAATATGGAATGGGCAAAGAGCATCTAAGGTGTATGTTTTTGTAGGTTTTTCTTTATCATGCATCATTAGGGATTACTGTTCTTGCACAATTTTCAATTGTTTTTATGATTTGGAAGTCTCAGTTTATTCTTCATTTTTTAAAATAGTTTCAATGTTAAAGTGATGAGGTAGCATGGCTCAGTCTTGGGAAAGTTTGAGAAATTATTTCTCTTTCTCTTCATTAAGCAAGATTTCCATGACCTTGTGAAAGTTTTTGTCTTTACGACATTTCTCAAAAAATTTAGGGAGTATTTCTACCTCTTCTTCATACTCATCAATAAAGAGAGGTTCCTTATGTGGTTCATCCCTATCTTGATCTTAGTTTCTACTTTGTTCTCCATGTTCAATTTCTTTATTAGCCATTATAGGAATGTGAAAAGGAGGCATATCTATACTCTTGTCAAAATTGAATGGGCAAAGAGCATCTAAGGTGTATGTTCTTGTAGGTTTTTCTTTATCATGCATCATTAGGGATTATTGTTCTTGCACAATTTTCAATTGTTTTTATGATTTGGAAGTCTCAGTTTATTCTTCATTTTTTGCAATAGTTTCAATGTTAAAGTGATGAGGTAGCATGGCTCACTCTTGGAAAAGTTTGAGAAAGTATTTCTCTTTCTCTTCATTAAGAAAGATTTCCATGACCTTGTGGAAGTTTTTGTCTTTACAACATTTCTCAAAAAATTTAGGGAGTATTTCTACCTCTTCTTCATACTCGTCAATAAAGAGAGGTTCCTTATGTGGTTCATCCCTATCTTGATCTAGGTTTCTACTTTGTTCTCCATGTTTAGTTTCTTTATCAGCCATTATAGGAATGTGATAAGTTTTAATTTACTTTGGTTGAAAAGGTTGTCTCAATAAAGATTTAGTTGTGTTGTTTGGAGATGTTTGACCTTTGCCAGTTTCATGATCCTCTTGATACAAGGGGTTTCTAGTTTGTTGTAAACTTATAAAGAATGATCTCCAAACATGAGATGACTCAATAGGTGAGGGGGATCATTAAGATTCCTAACTAGATGAACTAAATATAGACCATGTATGAACTAAAGAGTGACCTCTACTATGATTAGTACCCTTAGCTCTACCTTGTCTAGGTCTTTGGGGATAAAATATGTTTCCATTTCTTGTTGCCATAGTCATAGACAATGACAAAAAGAAAAATCTTTAAACAAGGACCACACTAGAATGTAGTTTCAAAAAGAAAGATAAGGGTGCTATATACTAAGGTACAAGTTGTCTGAGTATTGGCTAGAATAGCCAAAGAGTATGACTATCATAACATGGAGTATGAAAAGCACATAAGACCAAGGATAAAGTAAACACGTGACAAGACTAGTTTGTGTGTAGGTTACAAGTCATTAGTTAAGTGAGAAGTTGATGTTTGACACTATTTGTAGATAGGAAAAAGGAAAAATGTTGCAGATAATAGACAAGATTTAGGATACAAATCAGTCTAAAAGGAAAATGTGATAATTTACAAGAAATATCCCATGCAAATATTCCCTAGGAGTCACATAAATAGACACAGAGAGGCAGGCAAAGATTCAAAACAACAAATTTTGCGGCACTTTCCCATGTGAGGACTTGTGTAGTGTTGGACGAGAATGTGTTCAACTAATAAATAAAAGGTTCTGACAATAGGACAATCTGCAAGATCTAACATAGATATTCTCATAGAGGTGCGCAAAGACTTGGATAGGGCTATGCGAAGAAATATAGAAGAAAAGGTTCTCATGCAAAATTTTGAAAACTAGGCACAAAAACAAAGAACTAGATTGACAAGATACCAAATTTTGAGGAGATTTTTGCAAGTTTCAGACTATTTTGGATAGATTTTTGTTCATTTTTTTGAATTTTGGACAAGTAATAAGACCGTTTTAAGGTTGTGGACAACATTTTGATTGTTTTGAACAAAATAGTTGATTTTTCAAATAAACATAGGAAGCAAGCAATAGTCTCAAATAACCCAACTAAGGGCAAAGCAAATGGAAGGGTTGGGGGAATCTTAACTTTTGTTTTGTTTTGATGGATTTGGACATGTTTAGGACTCTAGAAAAAACATGCTTTTATCTCTAAAACATAAAAAGTGGTAGAGAAGGAAAAACCTTTGTCACACAACTTATGCACATGCGTGCACCTCACACACTCGCATCACCCCCTAGAGGGTGCCTCTTTTTTTGGTTTATTCAAAGGGCTCAATAACATATATGCTGAATGAATACCCTTGTAGCAGGGGTCAAGTGCATATATCACCTTCCAACACCCAGTTGCATGCCTATGGTGAGTTCTATAGGAGGGATTCTTCCCATCCTTGCACAAAGAGTATGCCTCCTTTTAGAGGTGAACTGGGTAGCAATTATCTAAGAAGTTTTTACTTGGCTTCCATTCATACTAATCCCCAATGGCTTTGCAAGTGAAGTTGAGGCCAACAACCCACACCAACATGTATAAGTGCACATAAATAGCAAGATTGGGGTCGGTGCTAACCAATGTAGTTTAAAGAGCCTTTTCTTGATATGTGATATCAGAATGAAGAAGAGGAAATTAATATGGCTTTGGAGTCTTTTGCTCAACAAAGCTTATTTATTAGAGTGAGATGGAATTTTTGGTGAAAGGAGTGTGCTCACTTGGGTCATCCCTAGAGGTTGGATTGCTCCAATAGGCCTTCTAAAGATTGATTCAGACTAGTGGTTTGGATCTAAGGGTCAAATTTTCTAATTTCACTCAAGGGGAAAGAGCATACTCCTCTACCTCAGTACCTTACCCAAACAAGAAAGAGATGTTAATCACCAAATTAGCTTAATCAATCCCAAGTTGGCCTATTCCAAGACTTTGATCCCCTATAAAGAAATCATCTCTTCATTAAAGGCTTTGTTTGGGAGAACCACTAAATTGCTTTCCTCCCTCGGATGCCATCTTTTAAAGGCATCTAAGTTTCTAATTTACCCTTGGTCATGACCTCCAAGTGGTAAAGAGCATACTCCCCTATTCCCTTGTCTTGCACCCTACAAAGTTCATAAGCCCTATTTATACTATGTGTAGAAAGAAATAAAAGAAGACACAACATATATGTGGGTTTGAGATAAGTCTTCATCATATATGTCTTTGACAAGCATCCTACATTCACACAGTTAGTATATGTTTGAAATGTTTAGATAATTTGTCTTCATCAAGCATCCTACAAACCACTGTTATGCTATAGAAAAATAGAAATCCAAAAGATATGCTTCTGAGGAAAAACTATCAGTCAAACATCATAAAAATCATAATTTGGAAAAATATATCATTATAGAATTTCATGCAAAATCTTGCACAGAGCCACGTGAAGAAACAAAGCACACCATGTGACAAAACGTGGGCTTATGCACTTTTTTATGCAAGTAAATGTAGAGGAAAACATGAAAATTCCAAATCTTTGTGCAAAAATGAGATTTCTCGTGAAAAAATCTGGAAAATTGTATGGACAAATGTGACAGAATTAAAAAAAATGTAGAAAATAAAGAAAACGAGGCTAGAAAAATTGATTTTTTCAAGCCCCACAGTGGACGCTAGAGATGGGTACGTGAAATATGGACCTCAGATCTTTACACATACTTTAACAAATTCATTACCTTCAAGATCATCTTGAAATCAACATTGTATTATTTATCCGAAAAGTCTAACAGAGAAACCTGTTGCCTTCTAACCAGAAGAGTTATGCATTTTGCTCTCAGAATGAGAAGTAGCCAACTAGACCTCTAGAATGAAGGATATTAAGCTATATGAGGGATGCAAGATTAATCTAGATGAGAATGCATGATTAATCTAAGAACTAAAGAAACATATTTTGCTAAATGGATGTATATTTAAGCTAATATGAGATTGCAATGTAAGAAATAAAGCTATGCAAATGTGAGCAAAGTGAGGAAGAATTCCAGCCTAAGTTCTATGCATATTCCAAAATTCATCCTCCATAATGAGGAATGGATTCTTCTTTTATAGAATCTAAGAAATGATCAATGGTCAAGATTAACAAAAATGGATGATCAAGATTGAAGAGGAGAGCTAGTCATAAAGGTAACTTCCTCATGAAAAGGGAATTAACTATTTGCCTTTGAGTGATAAAAGGAGCTAATCCCTTTTTGAGAATATTTAATTTAATAAAATAGAATATGTCCTCACAAATAGATAACTTTAATTAATTGAATAATTAAACTCAATAATAAAGAAGAGGATATATCTTATTAAATTAAATGTATTTAATTCCTTTGTACATTAGCTTAAGAGGTAATTTTAATTTAATTAAAGTAGAACACTTGTAATTAAATTAAATTAAATCAATAGGTTTTTTTTACATTTAACTTAAAGAAGTATTGTTAATTTAATTAAAGTAGAACACTTATAATTAAATTAAATTAAATCAATAAGCTTATGTAGCTGATTTGAGTCGATACTTAGGAATTAAATACATAATGTGATTAATGCAAATTAGGGTTTTCTGCATTTTGACACCTAGGTCAAGTAGCAATTATCAGCATTAGAATTTCCTATTAGAATAGGACTTATGAGTAAGAAAATAAACCAAAGTTGGTCAATATGGAAATGTGCCAATTTTGGGGTCTTACATTAGTCACTCCACTTCAGTAGCAAGTATTGAGGCACATGGTAAAACCATTGTCTTAGAATACTATTTTAGAACAATACTATGTTAGATATAGAAAGAAAAAACAAACAAGTAATAGAAAGGTAAAATAACCTAGCTAGAAATTATGCATTATATTTCATGCACATAACAACAATTCTACATTAGCATCTATGTTTTAGAGGGAATTCTAATGATATCTACTAAGTGTTTGTGTGTTATATGGCAAGCCAAAAAAATGAAATAGTGCCCAACCAACATAGGATAACGGCAACCAGGGACATGCGAAAATGTAGTAATGATTTCTATCCATCTCCCTATTCTTGGATCAAGAGATAGCCATGGAATACCATAACATAGTGATGTAGGCCTTGGCTACAACAATATTTTTATGATTCCTATTGATCCCCTATTCTTAGATCAAGAGATAGCCATGGAATACCATAACATAGTAATGTAGACAGATAGATTCCCACCATTTTAGTATTTAGGTGAATAAGGAAATCTAGATCAAAGATCACAACTATGAGCTATGGTATTGGAGAATGAAACACAAAAAAATAATTTGGGAGAAAAATGCTGATTTCAATGTTGGAAGGGCTAGTAGGCCGGCCTAGAAGGGCTATAGTGGAAGAATGGTGAAATATGTGTGGGTAGAAGTGAATGGGGAGTTGTAATATGGAAAATGTAAAATGTTAAGATGATCTAAGTTGTTAGGATCCAGGTGTGAAGTTTGGTTTGAGTTTTGGTGTGTTGGAGGAACTAGATACACTAGGTGTCCTAGAAAGGAGTTGGTGCAATAAGTGATTCAAAAAAAGAAGTGAGAAGATGAACTTGTGTAGAATGGTTGTGGGAGTGACTCCCAAATTTAGCTAACTCCATTTGATATTTGATTAGGACTAATTCCTTGGGTTGATTCCAATTTACTTGTTCAATCCCCAAGTTGAGTTAGGCCTACTTAGGGTGATAATGGAGGGCTCTGCATTAAGAATATATGTGACTATTATTAAAGTATCAACAATTTTAAGTTGGATAGTCAAGTATATGAGATTTAATCCCTCAAGGGTTCAAAGTTTGAGAATTTGTTTTAGCAATACAAAGTTGAAATGACATTGTAACTGAAAGGTTAAATTTGTAGATATATATACAACATCTAATTATATAATTAGAGAAGTTCTCATAATTAATAACCATGTATCATTATTACTAATGATTATATTTGCAGATATTTTGAAGAGGTAAGTAATCACTAGTTGGAACATTGTGTTCCTTAAGGAATTTGGTGGCTAGGGAGTAGAGCTTCATAGCATGGCATTTTTATGATTTTAATGATCTTATTTTGGTTTAGTAATGGTGAATCAATCACAAAATAGGCCTGGAAGTATGTGGAGAAGGGTCATTGGAGAAACCCTCAATCAAGGGTTTAAAGGCACCATTTTGGGGAATTTGATGTTCCAAGAAGTTAGTGTCTATTTCCTCTTGGAATTAGGGTTTTGGTAACATATTGATACACTTTTGAAATTTTGGAGCCTTGGGAGTACAAATAACTAGGTTTTTCTTTGTTAATTCACCCTATTTTGATGCATTTTGGGGTCACATAGTGAGGACAATCATACATGGTCCAAAAGCATCTATGGAGATCTTGTAGTACATTGTGTTAGGGTAAAAAGGGTATCCAAACATACCATTTATTTTTTCCATCCTTTTGGAAAGTTTTTTGTTTGAAGACAAAAAGGGCTAAATGTTGATTTTTTTAGGCCTCTAGGACTGTTTAGTGAATTTTTGCTATTGTGAGTGGAAAATATGTCTAGAAACCTCAAAAATACCTTATTCCATCCTTACATACATGAAACACTTAAAAATTTTCATTAGGTTTCATTGTGAATAGTCTTGGTTGGGTGGAGTCTTATAAAGCCATTGTGCAGCTTTCAAAAAAGTGTGGGTTTCTAAGCCAAATTGGAAAACATAGTTGGTAAATTAGGTCCAATACTCTAACCTCTACTCCAGATACCTACATGGACCATAATTGAACCTAATATTCCTTTAGATATTCAAAACTATACCTTAGAGTATCAACCCATCATTGATTAATGAAGGTATGTTAGTTTCAGATTCACTTTGTTTCGAGAATAATTTAATATTATCCACTTAACAAGGAAAAACATGTGAAGATGGAAGCTCATATGGCCTCAAATACCTCCCCCTAAAATCAATCTAAATTCCTTGTTGACATCCAATTACATTATTCATTCATTCATTCATCAATTTATGAACTATAACATTCAATCAATACAACCATATGGCACTTATTAATATGATACAAAATTTATTAATACACAATAATAATAGAAAAATCATTGAAACATAAAAATATTCATTAACATGACATAAAAATCAATATTAATACACAACATTCATAGATAATTACTTAAAACAATGTTATTTCATTATCCAACAAAGCTGATCAAACATAATTTATCAAAGAGCATTTTAAAAAAATCATTTATTCTTTTTGTTTTTATTAGCTTTCTTAAGGTAAAGATTGATAGAAGAATCAATATCTTCCTCATTCTCCTCCTCTTGTGGTAGATGTAATGTCAAATTATGACCCCACCTCCTATTTTGAGGAGCAAGTGGTTGCTGCACTAAAGGGGGCTCTATTGCAAAAAAAGTAAATGAGTTAAATTGCAACACTCTTTTTCTTTTTTTTTATCTATTACAAGTATTTAATTAATTAGTAGAACATAACATGCATTTTTCTTACCTGAAAATGCCACATCATGTACAATAACATTTTGATATGTTGCTACCTCGAAATGTTGAACATTTGGAACATGCTCTGAAATATTTTTAAAAAAGTTACATGTCAAATTGCAATTGAAGATGTTAAATTGTATTCATACTTGAATGATTAATTTTCAATAGAAAAAAATAATACTTCCACTACTATGATGCACATTATGGCTTTCATTACATGCAAGTTTTGTGATAGGATATGAAGGCTATAGTGAAATGTTATGTGCATTGTTATGTAGTCAATTTATGTTGGAGACTAACACCAAAAAGGAATATTCTTAACTATTCAATTTGATTTACTTATCATTTGACCAATTTACTTGTGTCTCATTTGGTGCACGAGATTCTTGGGTATAGTTTTCAGATTCTTGGTGTAGGCCTGCAAACATGACTTTATAGCCTTCCTTCAAGACATTTTTTTTTTATCTTCATCCATGACCTCTACATTGAATTTTTCACCTTGAATTTTTTTTCTTAATATTTTTAGTTTTGCATGTATGGTTTGATTAAAAAAATTTGTTGCAACATTATATAATTTTTTTAATTTAAAATTATAGTGCTACTACTTACAAGTCAAGACTGAAGAATCATGTAGCCACTAGAGCCAAGTTTGTGTTGGCCAACCTTTTGTAGTCTCACTTTTGTAGCCTTTGATATGTTTTTCATTTTATGAAAATTTTGAAACATGTTAGATTATATATTTACAAAGACTACTAATTAGTCATGATTACATTCTACTTAATACTATCATGACACACCTTATTTTTCCCTTTTCTGGCTCATTTTGTTTATCACATAGCCTTATCTCTTTTGCTTCTTCTATTATTTCATTCCACTCCATCAGTGCAATCATAGGAAGATAGCCATGCTTTGGGTTATCCTCTAGACCCCTTCTATATTGGTCCCTTATAGTCTTTATATATTTGGATGCTCTTTTGAGAAGTAGGGTAGTGTCAAAAATGTTTTTTCCAAAAAGGTCCCCAAAAGATGTAATGAGCTGATTTTTAATTCAAGACCCTGTTCATTCCACCTTTAAAATAAAAATAAATTTTTTTACATCAATAAATTTAATATAATACAATAAATTCAAGAAAGAAAAATATTGTAGCAATGATATGAAACTATGTACCTTTTACATATGGTGGGTCCAAATAGCTTCAATGCCATCAAAAATATGGTCAAAGAAAAAATCATTTCCTACAAATACATCATGGGATTATCAGTCCAAAATGAGTTATGTTTAAGTAAACTATAATTATAGTGTAAAGAATAACAATTTTAAACCACCTAGAAGCTTTCATAATTTTAATATAAACATAGTTTTTTTGTTTAGCAACAATGTCCTTGCAAATGAACTAGTACTAGTCACAAAAGCTACTCTAGGAAATGGTTTAGCTTCCATAGTACTGGTCTCTATTGTTCTACTAACTGAAGGTCTATCTATTAGTGCACAAAATAGGTCCATGAGTATAAAATACACCAAAAAAAAATGCATGATTAACATATTACAAAATATTAAAAAACAAGGTTTTACCAGTTATACTTCGCAAAGTCGAAGATGTTTGCAAGCTCCCTATTACTAATAATGCACTCAACAATATCATAGTGACAATTGATGGAAGCATCCACATTTCATCATGAGATGAATAATACATTGTTAGAAAAGGTATTTGTAATGGATAAAGATCAAATGGGATACTAGCTAGAAGCATCCAAAAATAAAAGTTAAGTGTTATAATGTTGATGAAAACAAACAATGTTGCACTACTAGGGCCACAATCTTTTGTTATTGCTCATATTGTTTCACAATATGTACAAATGCTACATTCTTTATTCTCTTAGGAGTTTTTTTATGGACTTAGGAGCATAAATCAAATCATTTTTTTCAAGGATGTCCGAAGGAGCAAGCCACATTGTTAGCAAAGACATTTGCAATGTTGTTTTTTCATTTGCAATGGATAAAGATCAAAGTTAAATGTTATAATGTTGTAAAGAGAAAGTGTTACTTAGATGAATACCATATTGACCACATGATTTCACAGGTGTCACAAAATCCTATAGAAAAACACATAATATTTTAGATCATGATCCATAAGATATTATAAAATATAAACATCTATTGAACTTTTATTATTGTTTAATATTAATTACTCCTTAAATTCAAAAAATTGACTCTAAGTATCAATTCTTCTTTCAATGCCTCTGTCTCCTCGATTATGTTTATCTCAAGGATAATGTTAAAAATTTCATCACTATATTTTTTTATGAGTTTATGGGCCATGAATATGGGGTCACCACTATGTGCGATGTCATCTAGAAATGATGCCTATGTTTTAGATCGTATTTGATCTGTGATATTCTTTCTTTTCCCTATCAATAAGTATCAATTTGTGACATCGATATCAGTAAAATTCCATAAAATTAACTCCAAGAACATAATAATATGACATTTGTATCTATATAGTTTGTACAATTATAATAATTAAGGTTTACCTTCAGTGAAGAAGGTGTGTGAGCTAGTACATCTCTACCTATGCATTGCGGTGTATCTATGTCATCTTCTAAAAAAGATTAGTAATTCTTACAAATCAGCAATGAAAGTAAAGTAATAGACTTTAAAAAAATATTAATAAAATAGTGGATTGTATATTAGAGTCAATATTAATTG